>SMGU01009096.1:0-17088 GCA_004348175.1 Puccinia novopanici
CATCATTTGATGTAAGAATGGTGTGATACACCATGAGCTCTCCCTGAGAGACCTGAAGAATATAAAAGGTGGCCTCTTTGGCCTTGAGATTGATCCTCAGTGATTCACCCCAGCATATTATAATAAGTGCAGTGAATTCCCTCCTCCTACTTTTAGAGTAGTGTTTCCATCTCCCCATCACCATACCTTTTTACCACTGGAACAATAGTTAGTCTTATTAAAAGCCCCATTTAAAAGCTTTCTCTTTGATCCTTAAAAGTAGTTGCAGCAAGACCACCACCTCTGACAAGCAGCCAATCAGTTTAAGTGCTTGCCAGTTACTTTTAACAACTCTGTTGTTATTTTGATATAAGCACAGCTCAGCTGTCACCTCTATCTTCTTCACTTGTATACCAATTAAGTTGATCTTAAAGAGGTATCTCCTACCTTAAGCCATCCTTGATTGGGCCACAAGGGGACATTAGTTTAACTAGAGTAGCAATATACTAGGTAGATTGAGAGTAATCTCTTCTTTTGATAATTTCAGCACAGTGCTAGTAATAGGCATATCCATTGGATCCCCCTAGTTTCATACACATAGCTGACAAGTTTAGACCAAGTCTAGGTCCAAGCTCCTTGCAAAACTCCAGTGTGCAGTGACTGAAAACAAAGGAGTGCCTCCAGAAAGGGAGGAGCTTCAACCAAAGCTTCCTCAATCTCTGTTGCTAGCAATGTCCAAAATCTGGACACTCATGGTGGGAAGGGTTTAAATTTCAACAAATTAAAAAAATGATGAAGGTATGCTAAAGTGAAACATAAAATCATAATATAACACACCTGACAACATAGTTTAATTTTTAGCAGAGGATTGCCAATCATGTTTCATCAATTTTGACAATTATCTGCAAAAGAAAAAAGGTGGAACATGTTTATGATTTTATATCCTAATTTTGAATTATATCCTAGATTTCCATGCAAATTTTCACCTGTGGCACTTCAATTCTTTGGCTATAAACGGATGATAAATTTACATTTATCATTGGTTTATAACCGAAAAAAGAGAGGAGCTGGCCGGGCTGGCTCTGCCAGCTCTGTCAGCTCCCAGTGGGGTGTGAGCTGAGTGAGCTGGAATTAATAATGGCGGGTTAGGGGTTAGGTTTAGGGTTAGGTTTAGGATTAGGTTAGAGAGTTTTTTTTAAAACCACCGCGGAACAAGAAAAAACCTGTGTTAATAATTAGGGGTTAGGGTTGAGGGGTTAGGGTTTAGGGTTTAGGGTTTAGGGTTTAGGGGGAGTGTTTTTTTAAAAAAAACCCAAAACATGCCAAAAACCCCTTTCTGCCCAGTTTTTGCCATTTTTGACCAAATTTCCCGCATATGTATATATCTATGTATATCCACATATATAGATATATGTAGACACATATATATACACAAAAGTGCCTCAAAAATGGCAAAATATGGGCAGAAACCTGTTTTTTTTTGGGAAAAAACTGGGTTTTTCCCTTTCTGCCCAGTTTTTGCCATTTTTGACCAAATTTCCTGTGTAGATGTATACATGGCCATGTGTATATGTGTATGAGCAAAAATGCCTCAAAAATGGCAAAATCTGGGCAGAAACCTGTTTTTTGGGAAAAAACTGGTTTTTTCCCCCCAAAAAAATCCAGCTCACGCACCCAGCTCACCCAGCTCACACTGGTTTTTTACCAAAAAAAAAACAAAATCCAGCTCACTCAGCTCACGCACCCAGCTCACCCAGCTCACGCACTTGATTTTTTCAGCTCACTCAGCTCTCCCTTTTTTTCATCCCAGCTCACTCAGCTCACCCCCCACTGGGAGCTGGCAGAGCTGGAAGAGCCGGCCCGGCCAGCTCCGCCCTTTTTTTGGTTATAAACTGATGATAAATGACAATTTATCATCTGTTTAAAGCCGAAGCTTTAGAGTGTCAAAACTCCAAATTTTGCCTACAAAAAAAGCTGATGTTCTCTCATACCAAATGTCCCTTCAAATGGTGGAAGTTCAGGGGCACTAATCCATTTTCACATGGCATAGACCCATCTGTTCATTCTTGAAAAAAGAGTGTTGTGTTTGGGTGTGCAGTTTTTAACTCCAGGGAAAACATTTTTTTTTGCATTTTGGACCCACAAAGGAACTTGGAATTGTAAGCGCCAAGAATTTATCCCTTTATTTTTAATCATTTTTGGCATTCTTTTAGGCAAAACTACCATATGAAATAGTTATAACCTTTATTTATGGACTTAATATAACACTCACAAGAAAAAAAACTTGTTTAACTGCCTGAAGTTAAAATGCAGAAAGTCCAAGGAAGCTTGTGGTGTTACTCCAAACTTTATCCAAGATTGATTCAAATAAGTTTTGATGCACAGTCATCGTGCACACTTCACAGTGACTGTGCCAAAAAATCTACATATGCAAACAGGTGAAGTTTGGATGGCAGCTTGGCTGGAGCATGCAGAATTTCAACTGCAGGAATTTGAGCAAGTTTTTTTTTGCAGTGAATGATATCCATTTTTCAAACCATTCCAGAAATTATTATCTAAAATGTGAAGATTGTAATGTAGGTCTTGATTTTTTTTAACCAAGATTCCTGAAACTGAGATTTTTGGAATTTAACAGAAGTTGGTCATCTTCAGTCCATCTGAAACTGAAGCTAGCCTTTATGTGGCTGAATATTCTTCATTCCATCTGAAACTGAAGCCTTTATGTGGCTGAATATGACCCTCAAAAGCTATTGGTTTGATAAAAAAAATCTCAGTGCTATTTAAGTAATTCCTTGTGACACATTTTCATTCTTAAAGTTATAAATCCCTGAAATAGATCAGTTCCAGTGTTAAATTAATAAAAAGAGAAAGACAAAAGTGAGTTTTACTACAAGTTAAAGAAAACATTCATCTGGCTGTTGAATTCATTTTTTTTTTTTTTTTTTTAAAAACAACCCCTGCAAAAAACAGGACATTCAGGGAGAGCTTTCTCAATATAAAAAAGATATACTGGGCATCAATGGACAGTTTATTCATAATAATTAAATAATATAGCAAGAGATTACTGAGAGAAAAATTTACAGAAGAAATTTAATGAAATTTCTAAAAACAAAAAACTGAGTAAAGAAAAAGAAAATATGAGTTAAAAGAATTTATTAAAGAAGTTAACAATATCTGTGTCTTACCACAAGGACCTTTAAGCTAATTGAAAAGCTTTTCTGAATTCAAGTATTATAAGAAGTAATGAAGCAGACTAATGAAAAGTAAGAATAATTCAATCAGATGAAAGTTTGTTTTTTGACATTAAAAAAATAAGAGATAACAGACTAAGTATTGAGCTGGTTACATTGAATTGTTTGTATTCTTGGGTATTGATATTAATGATTTTCAAAGGAGAAAGAAGATTAATTTCTGATAGATCCAATGATAATAATATTTGAACTTTACTTGAAGGTAGCTGAAGCTGTTATTTCATCTGATTTCCAAATTTAAGATTTAGCCTTTCTTCAAGTGATTTGAATTGTTGAGAGGAATTTTGGTAGAAGAGAAGATTTAGTTAAATGATAAAAACTGATTTTTTTTGAGGTTGGTTTATAAGTTTTTGTTTTGAAATTTAACTGAGCATTGATCAGCTTTTATTTCTATTTCCTGAAGATTGATTGAACTCATTATTCACAATTTAATAAGCTTCAAGAATAAATTAGCATAAATTAAATATTCACAAATGGTTTTTACCTGAACTGAACTTTCAACACAATCGGAATATGAGGCACATTTTTTAATTTTTATTGGAACTATTATTGGCAAGCTGAATATTCATTAAATTTAATTCAAACCAGAAAAAGTTTGAAAGCTTGAATCTTCATTTTTCAAAAATAAACAGAAAGAAAAATATTTCAAATCTCCTGAGCTTTGTTGCCATGAAAACTTGAAGGGAATACATGGAAGATGAAATCAAGTAACACAAATTTAACTCCCAGTGCATCTTGGCAATCTGTCATTTTCATAAAACTGGCCTCATTTTTCCTATCCAGATAGCCCATAACTTATATTTGAGTGCGGGAAATGAATGAATTTTGGAGTGAGCTTGATGTCATTTTAAGACTGATAAGATCATGTCCTCTGAATGCTAATCAAAATTCTTGAGTAGTGAAAGCTTAAAAAAATATGGAATCACAATGCTTTAAGGGAAAATGAGATTTCTGATTTGATAAGGTTTTCTATTAATACCAGAAGCCACACTCTTCATAGGATCACCTAGTTAATCTGGGTGAAATTTTCCCCTGTTCATATTGAATAAGCTTCAATGAGTGAGAATAATTCCAGGATTAGATTTATAAGTGATGAAGTTTTGATGGAAGACCAGGAGCATAAAAAATAATAAGTTTCTGCAAATAGAAGAAAAAAGGACTTTCTCAGTAGAAGGGGCTGAAGTTCCTTCTCACAGAGTCTTGAAATTGGGCTCAAGTGCAACCTCAAGTTTACTCAGAACCAATGAGTTTCATTCTCTCTCTAAGTTGAAACTTAAATAGACTAAGTAAAATGTTCAATTTGTGGTTGTAGATAAACTAATCCGGATGGTTGACCATAAAAGGGGTCTGACAGATACAGAATGACATGTTTCTGAAAAGAGACAGAGCCAAGAGTGAGGAACAAAAACAACAGGATTTAAACAATGAGAAATGAGTTGATGAATATCCATATTGGATGGGTGAATCCCAGTTTAGCTAGGATGTGCTACAACAAGGAAACCTATCTTCAAGTTATTTGGATAAGTTAATATTGATTGAAATTTAGTAATTTGATGCAAAAATACAAGGTATAATTGTTTTCTTTGAATTTAATCATCTGGCTTTCCTCTGGAAATTTTTCCCTTCCCTAGAGAAATTCATACAAATCTTGCACCTGTGTTTCCCTGAATTTAATCCTACAGGTGTGAGATATAGAGGGCTCAAAATTTTATTCAATGAGCTGCAATAAAACCATATATAGGGGAGAAGAATTCTTATTTCTTTAGTAAATCCCATGCTTAAGGGGAAGAATAATTACTTGGTGTGGCCAGGAACAGCTTGGGTACAGCCCAAATCATCTTGTGCATGTGTCAAGTGTGCTTATTCTGATGCAAAAGGAATTTTTTACATCTTGATGATGGATGGCCAAATGCTGGGGTGAAGTCTGTTTTGGAACTCAAATGAGCTTCATCACAATCACTATCTTAGAGAAAATTTAATCTGCATGCAGATTGGAGATCTCCCAAGGATATATCATTACATCCCATCCTTTCAATATACAAGCCAAAGTAGAAATCCTAAAGAGAAATTGCCCAGATGATGGTTCTCACAGTGAATATTGTTAACCACTGAGGTGAGGTATGATATATAATATATAGACTTAGGTTTTATATTTGAATTGTTTGATCCAGAACATGGAGTTTAATAAGAGTTGAAATGCCTAATGAAATTTAGTACAAATTTGGCAGTGCAATATCAGATGTGATATCAAAGTTTTGGTACAATTTGATATTCTTCTGTGTGGCATTTCACTGAATATGTTTTGATATGTATCATTAGTGTGGTCAGTCTCTCACAGAAAGCACCTTGATTATTATGCACTGCAAAAAAAACTTGATCAACTGCCTGCAGTTGACATTCAGCATGCTGCAGCCAAGCTACCATCCAAACTCCACATATTTCATATGTAGATTTTTGGCACAGTCACTGTGCAGTGTGCACAGTGACTGTGCATCCAAGCTTGGTTGAATCAATATTGAAAAAGTTTTGAGTAACACCACAAGCTTCCTTGGACTTTCAGCATGTCAACTGCAGGCAGTTGAGCAGGTTTTTCCCACAGTGCTATGCTGTGCCTTCACTAACTTTACACAGCCATGAGGCTGGGCACACTGCTTCTGCATAGCCTTAAGGCTGTGCTGGGAGAGTATGTAGATGAGAATGGTGTAAGATAAGGAATCATAAAATGAGAAAAAGACTGCATGTGGCAGTGTAGATGAGGCACTATTTTAAGGTGGTGTAATGTTTGAAGATGTTTTAGGATGTGAAAAAAGTGTGACAGGTAGCTGATAGTGATGTTGTTGTTGACATGTAGCTGATGGTGGCAAAGTTGCTCTATGATATCACCCATAGAGTACTCTGACTGATCCCTGAGTGCCTCATAGCCATCCCAATGCATCCCATGGGCACTTCTGAGGCTCCCCTGCAGATATTTAAACACCTGCTTCTTCTGGTTCTTTTCCACAGTCATTCATAAATTACCCCAGTTACCCAAAAGTATCTTCAGCCTTAGATTATTGTTGTCACATTCCCTGGAATGTCCACCAATCATCCCCAGAATCTTTGACTAGTGTTATTGCCACTGGATATCCCCTTCCATCAACATCCACACTATCACTTTCCGCCCTGAATACTCCTGTCATGACTGCCACAATTCTTGAGGCACATCTGAGCTAATGCCCCCAGTTTTTAGACCTCCCTTTTGAGACTCACCCAATCAAGTAAGTGACCTCAGTTACTCTTTAAATATTCCCTTTCTTTCTCAGATGGAATAATCCAACATGAAATCTGGATTTCCCTTGCTGTTAAGTTTTGAGAAGAGCTTTCAAAATTTAAATACTTGAGCTAATTTCCCATTATCCTGTCAATTAACCAGTTAAACTCATAAAATTACCTTCCAAACCACCTTATCATCACTCATAGCACACCCTAGTGCCCGTGTTCCACTAGTTTAGTAGCATAGAGGCTGACACCCCTTGGATAGTTTTTATGATCATTTCATATGCCATATCAGCTTGAATAACTGATATATAATCTATTTTTAATCCATCTTTTCATTATTTATATGTAACAGAATTATGAATCAAGTTTCAAACTCAAATTTTGAATGGATCTGATTACTCATTCTTTTCTGAAGATATTAAAGTGGGGAAAGGGATTCAAGATGAGAAAAAATCCATCTGAAAAGAATTTGAAAGAAGATAAATGGTGACAAAACTTTTTTTTTTTTTCCAAAAAAAATATCCTTGCCAAATATAAATGGAGGTATTCTTGCTGTGATTTTGTTTTTGACTTTGAAAGTTTTTATTTCATTCCTTTGAAGTTAGAGTTTGATTGTGATGGGAATTTCCTAAATTATAGAAAAAACATTCAATAAAATTTCTGAGGTTCAATTTGTTCCCCTTTCACTTAAATTTACTCTCTCTTCTTGGATTCCTTGGTCTTTTTTTTTTTTTTTTTGGAGATGATGAAGATTGAGCTTGGTCATTTGAAAAGAAGATGATCTTGTTGACCAATTCTTGCATTTTTTTAGGGCACATGTGTTTTACACCAAGGCCTCTCAAAGACCGCCAAGTTTTCTCTCTCCAATGGTTGACAAGATTCCAGCAAAAATGATAGTTTTTGTCCTTTTTACTTACCCAGAGTCTGAGATGCCTTTTATGGGCTTGGAACTTAAAAATCCGGTGAGCTGTCATGGCCCAATGTTTTCGCTGCATATCTGGAGTTCCCTCATCAATCTCAAACCACAGTTCCTTCAAGAATATCAAGTGTTTTTCAACCTCTTCAACTGTCAATAGTTCTTTTTCATGTTCCTTGAAAATTGACAGCTGAACCACAATCAAGAAATGAGTGACTTTGGTGACCTCTTGAACAAATCTCATTATTGTTTCTATCTTTGGTTTTGCTGATGGATTTTGAGTGGATTCAAAATTTTTATCAAGCCTTTGTCTCATACTGCCAATTATTTGCTCTTTGAAAAATGGATAGTCTTCAAGACCAATTTTCTTGTCCGACAATCTCAATATAGTGTTGAATAACATTCCCATTCTGAAGTCTTTTTGGATTTCCGGTGGCAAGTTGAATTCAAATTGGCTTTTTCTAGAAACAAATTTCCTCAGGAATACTTTTTCCTGATCTCTTGGAATGAAAAAGAAGCTTTCTAAGTTGCTTGCACCCTTGCATTTATTAAGATATCTTAAATATTGGTGCTGCTGATCATTAGCCTTTTCACTTTCTGGGTATTCTCTTAGAAAGTTCCAATCATACACATTAAAAATTTTTCTTTGCTTCTTGTTTGTTGATAGGCCAGTGCGAACAGCCAATTCTTTCTCTTTAAACTTTCCGATTACATCTCTTGTTGTATTTTTCTCTGTTGGAGGGACGTATCCAGGCTTAGAAGAAGTTGGAATCACCTGGCTCACCGAATTCTTGAAGGAGAAGTGTTGGTTGATTACAACTTCTGGTTCATGTCTATCAGAAGTGTCGCCTTTCTTATATCTTTTAGAAGTTGATACAGCGCTTGAATCACTCGTTTTACGTTTTCCGGGGCTGGTAAGGGAAGCCTGCATGAAGAGGACTGTTGCCCCAGTGGATATCCCTATGATCACGACCATGACTTGAAGCTGACTGCACGTCTGCGGAGGGATTAGGACCTGGTAGACCTAGGAAGACGAGAATATTGGCTGCCAGTTCCTCCGGTGTATACCTGCTTGGATGCATCAAGTTATCCATAGCTGGGGAGGACGCAATTTGCTCATCAGAGGAAGAGCAGCTTCCTGGAGGAATCTCTTCCGCCGGTAACTCGTTCAAGTTTAACGGAAGCCCAATCTTGCTCTGCACTTTGTTCCATGCAGGTGGCGGTGGCGTGGCAGAAGTAAAGAAAGCGAAGGTAGGTAGATACAAGAGAAAATAGATGAAGCTGCGCCTCATAATGAGAAAGGGCCAGGAGAAATTCTGCGAGTTGATCTCCCTGAGGATGAAGATGCTATTTATGAAGCAACTTGGGCAAGCAGAGCTCTCTTGTACTTTGTGTACTGTGCATGTGGCATGTCGACCTCGCTCCGGCAGCAAGGCACGCTCCGCTGCCAAGTAGATGCCCTCGATCCGGCATTCGGTATACTTCAAGGTGCTATTCTGGGTGCCAAGTTGCTTCTATGCTGCTTTCCGCTCCCCCTGCTCACAGGTGTTATCTAATCCGACATGATTCGGGACAGGAGTGGGCGCGAATTGTTCCAGTAACCCATGCATATAGGCGTTGTCGGCAATAATTTGGACCTGGCTGGACGGGGATTCATCAAGTGGAATATAATTATGCTACACTCATCCCCCGGCGACACACTTTCCCGCGGAACAGGTGTCAACAGATCGCTCAGCTGACGTGTCCAAGAGGCAAGAGCTGGCAGGAGTGATCCAGAAGGTACATCCGAGGGAATTTTGGAGTTTCTTTTTTTCAAAGCATACTGATGCTGTAAGTTATCGAGGTCCTTGTCACGGCCGATAGCGATCAAGAAATGTAAATCCTTGATTGAGTTTTGAGATAGAATTCGACTCCATTTCAAACAGTGCTGAAGTACAAAAGTTTTTCAAAATTCGGTTTATTGCGGGGCCTGAATCGATGGGTTTCAACACTCAGCACACTGGTGCTCCCCAGTATGGACGGGTTAAGCCAGAGAAATCGCCCGAGTCAGCAGATTAATTGTCTGAGGAATCCAGGATGGAATGTTCGGCCACTTCGCACCCAAGAAAGCTGCTCCCGATATGCGTCGGATGCTTATCAGTCCTCCTTAGCACAATAAGTCATCGACTAGCCGCAGTCAATCTGTGCCCATAAGTATCTAATCTGCAGCGATTCTATCGTTCTTGGCAACAAGGCCTGCTTGGCAACAAGCAATAAATAACCCTGCTAGCATACACGAGCGACACCTCCCACAGACGGCATCAGCCCTGCAAGCGCTGGGGGACTCGTTCCTACTCCAAGGCCCTCGTTTTTTCGGCCCTCGTGAGTCTGGCGACTTGAGCCAGGCATAGTAGGGCTTACGGCCATGGCGTCCACAATTAAGTCTTCTTTGCGCGCAGTAAGAGGGAGAGCTGGTACTGGAGTGTCTCCCTCTCTCCTTACCAACCCCAGGGATAGACCTGAGCCCTGCTGCTCTTAGACGGGAGAGGTTGCACATAGACGCGTCAGCAGTGAGATGAGGCCAGATGTGTATACCGCCAAAGAAACATCAGATTCAATTGGCATGTCTACATACATAACACATAAATAGATCACTACTCCAAATCTTGACAAGTCCACTTGCAGTGCTTTGTACATAAAGCAGCGCGGTACCGTCTGCCCTCGACTGTCCCCGTTGCCCCTTCTT
The DNA here is from genome assembly GCA_004348175.1 of Puccinia novopanici. Lineage (NCBI taxonomy): Eukaryota > Fungi > Basidiomycota > Pucciniomycetes > Pucciniales > Pucciniaceae > Puccinia > Puccinia novopanici. The sequence goes on from SMGU01009096.1 coordinate 10,130, forward strand.
TCTGCCCCCTTCCTGGACTAGAAATTTGATCAAAGCCACTTTATTCTTTCAGGCGACTCCAAAAACAAGAAAGGTTTGCAGCGCTGTCTCTCTCTCTCATCATGTCTGCCTATGAATGCGAGCCGTGTGGACGAACCTTCAGGCTATTCGCGCACTACGAAGCCCATATGATCCATTCAACTCGACACCACTATTGCACCCCGTGTGGCCGGACTTCGTATCGGAGGCCGCCAAGCAAAACCATCTGCGTCACTCGGAGCGACATCTGCCCTGCCAATGGTGCCACACCCCCGTCGGAAAGCTCCTTACTCACAATCGCGAGTATCATGAACAATGTGAAGAGTGCGGCGAATGGTTCGAAGACGCGGCCGCGGTCCACATCCATTCTCAACGCGACCATTCTGATGTATACTGCGCTCCCTGTCGAAGACTGTTCGACAGTCCTAACAATTTGCGTATGGTTAGTAAACGTTTATTCTGGCACACACACACCCACAAACACTCTCTTGACGCGGGTTGACAGTTGGTTTGGCCGTTTCTTCTTGCTGGTTACTTACATAGCATCGCGGCTCTAACCTTCATCAACCGAAGAACTTCCGCTGTCCCGGTGAGATTTGCGGGCGAGAATTTATCAGCAGGGCCGCCCTGGTTCTGCATCTCGAAGCGTATTCGTGCGAGTCTGGATTCGACCTGGAAGATGTGGACCGAGAGTTCAGTGCACGGTGCGACCGGCGGCAACGATTCGTCCAGAAAGACATGATATTCCGACCTCACAGGCGGACACGTCGCGCGACGAATATGGCCGTTACCCATGCACACGTTGTCCCAAGTCTTTCAGAACATACGGCCAACTCGCCGTCCATTTCAAATCCCCAAAGCACAAAAATCGCGGCTATAAAGCCTACTCTTGTCCCTCCGCTCACTGCACCAAGGGCAACTTTTATTCCCTCGGGAACTTGTTGCTTCACCTGCAGACCCAAGACTGTGGAAATTTTTCGAGGAAGAGTTGTTCAGGCTCGTCGATAAGTTGCTGGATATTATTTGACAGTATTGAAGGAATCCTGTCTGGACGGTACGCATAATTGCATGTGCTTCCAGGTTTCTGTTCCCTCTTTCTCGCTTTTAGTCTCTCCTTGCTTCCTTTTCTTCTCTCTTGCTTGATGAACAATGGCTGTTTGACCTTTTGTCTACCCTCAAATCTGTTAGTCCTTGGCCAGTCACATTCGAGAGACGTATTACCCGAGGGCGCTGATATCCACTGCTCCGAAAAGGATGCAAGATGGCCGAAAAGTGTTTTCATTTCGAGCATCCCTTCGCTCTATATCCTCCCAACCCTCAAACTCCCAAGTCCCTCCTGGAATTTCTGTCACAGCTGGAACAATCAACGGCTATCTATACCCCACTCTTTTTTTTCTTTCTGTTTTTTGCTGTTTCATTTCTCCTTTTCGTCTTCAAGATGTCACCCCATGATCAGTGATTTGTCCTTCTTGTGAAACTCAAGGCAAAAAAACTCAGACCCGGGGTCACACACTGTAGTTCATTCAGTTCCGTTGTGTTACTTGGTTTGAAGAAGAAAAAATATGAAACTCAAGTAATTGTGTAAAAAAACTCACAGAAGAAACACTCTTGGGAAAATACAAAGGCCGCCGGGCTTGGTAGTCCGGCGTGGTTTCTAGTATGCAAGATAGAGAGAACCAGAGACGGAAAAAGGAGAGACACATCATGCAGACATCCGAATACGGCGGTGAGGCAGATAATAACGCTACAGTGATTTTGGCATTGTTTCTTGAGCTAACCACTGCTGTAGCCCATAATTTAGGATTGCTTCGTTATTGTAAGGAGGTTTTTTTTTTTTTTTCAAAAAGCTGACAGAAAGAACCTTAGCTTTTAGGAACAAGATGATATGGTAACAATGTCATTAGCATAGCTGGCTCACTGATGATCCTAGCTCTAGTACTGTCAGTGCTGGTTTTTCACAATTCATCTGGTGAAACAGAGGTAGCTTACACAGTTACCATGAAGGATCCACACACTATTACTATCAGGAAAGCCTTAGGAGTTGTAACTTGCCTCACTTTACCTGCTATAGTAGCACATGAAAAGACATGCACTCCCTTATGAAGTTAAACAGGATGCTTTTTGTGGAGGTAATAATTGAGCCTTCTGCAGGGGGGGGGCACATCCTTCCTCACCAAACCCCAAAGATCTGAATTCAGGATCTTTCAGTTGAAAAATTGAGTGGTGCCACAGAGCTGACACCATACTTTAAAGTGCTAACTACAGCTTCTGAAGATGCCAGTCTCTGTGAAGAGGATTGCTGGCAAGTCAATCACAAGTAAGCAGTGATGTTGGGCACTTCAGCACTGAAGTACGATGATGGGATCAATATTAATTAGGTTCCAGTATCAAAGGGAAATCATGATTAAATATTCACTGGAGGCTATGAAGAATTGCAATCTACAACATACCTCATACTCCAAATGTTTGAAGATATGATTTAGGGATGCACTGCAACCCTTGGTCCAATTTTTATGGGGTTCCAGAAGCCTTTGACATGAACAAGAAGAAAGGTGATCATTTGGTCTCTGCTCTTCCAGTAAAATTCTGGTAGAAGTTTGAGAAGGTGTCTTACTGTGGAGCCATGATAGAAAATGATTAGATTCTCAAATACAGTGTGGTGATGTGGTGATTATTCTTCCCTCTGGGAAGAAAGGTTAGTCTATGGGCACTGGGTGTAAATACTATTTCTGGCACACTGTGGTGGAGCTTTCAAGCTTGGTTTTTTTTTTAAAAAGGTTGGGTTGGACCACTACACTTATCACTTTATCCAAAATGGCTCAGTTAAAAATCCATTATTATTGAAAGCAGTTTTCACTTCTCATAAGGAGACAAGCCTTTCAAGATTTTTGCATTGAATTTGAGTTGAAAACTCTAGTGATTGTGCCAAGAGTGAGTTCTGGACTCAAAATTGATTGGAAAATTTTCTGTATTGGAGTCCAAAACACAAATCTAGAAATGCTTGACACCTTGTTTCACAGACAGATCAGTGCAGCCTTTCCAGGCTATCTCTTTGGAGCTTGTATCAACTGGAATAAATTTTATTATTTAGGTTTCCAAAATAAGAGTATGAAGTAGTATGACAATTGGAAAAAACAGGGTGGTACTACTACATGAAAAAAAGAAACAAAGGGAATATGAAATAAAAAATATCAGGCTATTGCATCTTTTTTATGTCATGATCCAGCTGTATCATTTATCAACAATTTGAATCTATTGAAATTGTTTTAACTCACCAATGTGTGCAACCTGTGTATATTGTGGCAAGATGATTGAATCTCAGTCAATGGACTTCTTGGCAAGGGCCTAGGTGTGGCAAGCTTAGAGACATATAAGAGAAGAAAAGTTTATCAGGAACAAAAATCATTACAAGTGTAAAAGATTGAAAACTGGTGATATAATCTGCTACAAAATTGATAACTCAACAGCTGAAAGACAGAAAATTGACCAATCTGGGATGTGCTTGCCTAGATGAAGATTGAAAAGAAAAGTCTCCTATAAGTAGTTTGTTTTCAATTGGAACTCAAAATTTCCTTACCCTTCAAGATTAAAAACTCAATTAAATAATGACACCACTGAACTAAGAGCATCTCCAATTCAGGATGTAGTTTGAGTAGCTAAAATGCATACTGTTACATCCTGCTGTGGTAAGCCAATATTCCACAGGACATCAGAATTAAACAAACCCCACAAGCAAGGAATATCAGAAACACAGGCCCTCATCAATGTCACAACAATAAATATACAATATTACACAAGCAACAAGCCCCAAGAAATAACCACAAAACCCCTACACATGGAACCACAACCTGAACACAGGAATATTCTTAAACATACAACCACAATTTGGCCACATGAAAAATATCAGCAATACACACCACATATGCCCCATCCTTTCTTATCAATATGCAACATGCTTCCATCTCTACATATTCCCCATCCCTTTCTTTTATCACTATGCCCCCTATTCCCTTGACTACTGTTTCTGCTACGTTCTCTATGACCACACTCTCTTGACTACTCTGCCCCTTTTTCATAACAACTGTTTCTGTCCATATGTCCCTATGCCCCTGTTTCATACTCTTTTGCCCATGCACACCTTGTGTCTCAGGTAACCTTCTTCCCTATTTTCTGTTTCTATGCCATCAGTTGTTTCATGCTCATATGCTGCCCAGTTAAGGGTCTAATTGTGTCATCACTCCTTCATAACCACTTGTTAGCTCTTTAATATAAGTACCACCTTGTTTTACCTGAATCATTGTTCCCCATCAGCTCACTAGGAATCAAGAAGTATTGCTTAGCACTGATCAGAGTCTTATTTGAGGATTATTATAGTTACATATTTTACATACCTTGTTCACTCCAGTATCCAGTCTGGGTTTACACCATCCCCTGAAATCTCTGAACATCATCATTAGCCACACATTATTCTTCAAGAGTCCATACTCTTGTTCTTGTTTTTCTTTGCTCTCCAAGCTTACTGAGAGAGGCAGCCCTTCAAGCACTCATCCCTCTCAAGCTCTATTCCCCAAAAGATTATTTCCACACTGCGCATCCAATATTTACATACCCACCTACTGTGGCACCCAGCATGGGTTTCCAAATCAGTAGTTAAAAACTCATGGCTTCCAAGTACCCAAATGATCATCAACTCACTGATCCAGAAGTACCAACAAGGCAGGCTCGCCATCCTCCTTGCATCCCAATCAGCACTTGTGGTGGATGAAAAAAACCTGTGAAACACCCGACCCACCAAACTCATTTGGGAGATGAACATTGGTATTTGTTGCCAACGGACTTCACTATCTGACAACACATACTCCCACCCTGTCTGTGGGAGTTAATTTTCTCCTCCTCACCAAACTCACCCATGAGATCATGGCTTCACGGAGGATGGCTGACCCATAAGTTCCTATGACCAACAGGCAATTGCATTCCACCCCACTCAACCTTGCACCACCTTTAGATTGTGCTGCCAGCCCTGCCAAGCACGGTCATGACAGGCATGTAAGTGGCTGTTTTGGCTGCCCATCATGTTTCTGATGGTCATGGCCTCACCGGTTGGCATGGAGGCGGATTGGCAGATGCACAGCCATGGGATTATGGTTTTCTTTTTGGGTATCTTGGAAGGTCTTCAATCTAGCTACGCTCAGCGCACTAGTTACATGTGATTTATTCAGCCATGCCAGAACTTGCCTCCAGCTCAAACACCAATGCTTCACTTGCAGCCATGCAAGGTGCATCAATTTTAATCACTACAAGCAAAACTCAATCAACTGCCTGCAGTTGACATGCAAGTTGCCTTTGTTCAAACTCAATCAACTGCAGGCAGTTGATTGAGTTTTTCTTGTAGTTATTAATCAAATGAAATATCAGACACACAAAAATCAAGGATCAAAAGGTGTCTCAAGACCTGCCAACATAAGGATTGGATCAGCAACCAGAGTACTGGGCATGGTGTATATTGATATTGTAGGGTGGGTGTACTTCAGGGCAATTGAAGGTGGATGGGGTTGTGACTTTTCACAGGAAAAGACCATGTGAAAAGCATGGAAGTGAGGATGTAGGTAGTTGCCAGATGCGGCAACCCAAGCTCAGAATTTAGCAACAGATGCAAAATATATCCCAAGATAGAGACCCCGTGGATCGTGGTTTTGGGGTCATGTCGCTAAACGTGGGATAGCGACCCCAGTGGAGTTTCTCTGCTGACATGGTCTGCTGCGGAACCAGTGCAGAGATACCTATAAGAGAGTATGTGTTACCAGATAATTACTGTGTCAGGCTGTCACATGATCAGTAATCAAAGGTGGTGAATGAGAGTGTTCTTTGGCACACCAACACCTTATGCACCATTGAACTGAACAGAAGTAGGCCTCTCTGGCAAGGATTAATTTTCTGAAGCTGCTTGACTGGGCAGCCCCTCTGCCATGGTTGAGGATCATCCTTGGCCAAACAGTTGAAGTTTGGGTTCTTGGGCCCATCTTTCCTATGGTTGAAAACATTCATTTTCTAAAATATTCTTATATTCCTCAAATGCATTCATTGTACTGAGTTGAATCTGGTTAACTCACTCCTGAAGTCCCTTCTGAGGTGATTATGAGGGTTGGCTTTGTTCTTTGCTACATATCCTTGACTTTTTTTATTGGCATTGAGAATTCATTTTTTTAATCAAATCAATGGGGAACACTCATGTCATTTTTTCGCTAGTCCAGACAGTTAGGGCATCTGCATTATTTGGTCAGGTTTTGGGTCAACTTGATACAAGGCTAGACAACAGTTAGATGACTAGTGATCCATTATCACATTGGTATGGTGTTTTATTGCTGACTAATTCAAGTTTGAGGAGTGTGGACTTTCTTAACCTCCACAGTTGCTGGGGAGGCGAGCTTAACAAAGCCTCTCCCCAAGGGGCATCCCTGCAGGACGCTCTCCAGAGGAGAGGCTATACCTAAATTCACTTTCTCTGCAGTAGGGATTTGAGTATTTTAAGGTTGATTTGGATTTATTTTTTTATATATATAAATTCCCCAGTCCATCAAAAAAAAAAAAAAAAGTTGCAATAGAAATGTAGACAAATTTTTCCGCACACTTTACATGTTTTAATGACTATTTTTCTCATGAAATGAACACGTCATTAACCAATTAAGGATGTTTTTTGACATAAAAACCTGAGCCATTCTCCATACTTTTGAAAAGCCATCTCATCTGGATTTTCATTGTTGATAGATCTGCCAACCTTGGAAAGATTGATATGAATGCTGACAGGCTGACCCTGTGGGTTGTAGGTTGATAGACTGGACAAATTCAATTATGAAGCAATTGGGGTTGGATTGGTCTGATTCCTTGTCAAGACAACGATTCTTTGATCCAATCAGTGATGGTGGTTCAGGGTTTGGTAAATA
>SMGU01009104.1:0-36600 GCA_004348175.1 Puccinia novopanici
GTTCAAGCCATGGACGGTGACAGATATTCCGGCTTGGGCTGCAACTTGTGCGATCCCGCTTCCCATGAGCCCGGCCCGATGACGGTGAGATGTTGAACTTGTGCTTCATGATGGTTTCTGGAAGTGGATGAGAATGGTTTGTTTTTCCATTGTAATGTTCGTTGGATTGCTTGATACTGATAGTTTCTGAGTATGGGTCGATGGAGCATCTTTAATCTTGCCTGTTCTTCTTGTTGACCACTTTTTCAAAATAATGGATTTGGCTGCTGATGACGTCATACATCCTTTGCTGCCCTGTGTGAATTTTTAAGCAGAGTATGTATTTAGTGTGTATGTGCATAGTATGCTTGTTGAAGATAGTATGCATCACTGTCTGCTGTAGTGTTGTCTCAACTTTGGCTTTTCGTTCGCTTCATCAGTCAGTCAGTCCAACTTGAAGTCTTTGAGCATTGAAGCAGCAGCTGTCTTGTGCGACTCGACCCTGGAGGCTCTGCTGTGGGACTCGGTGAGTGTGGCCTCTTGCTCCTTCCGACTCCCCTTGATGAGTTTGCCTCCTCTTCTTCCCGAATGAGCTCGTTTGTCCATTTCCACACCAACCCACACCAGCATCAGCTCATCCAGGCTCAACAAACAAACATCCCTTCAACCCCATCCCTTTCCTACTCGCCTTAGCTGGCTTTGACCCACTGCTGACCCTTATAATCTTAGACACCTATATTATTATACACACACACACACATACTACTACATACTACACTACCCTCTTATAATTTTTAGAAACCGACCACCTTTTCTAATACATACAAATAAATAAATACAAGTATTACATCCAAGTCGACTGACTGCTCCACTCGGTCGCGTTGTATGTTACCAAGTTCTTCGGCTTCACCCTCTCCTACTCCTCCTCAGATCCCCTCCCTCCTTCCCCAGTCCTCCAGTCCCACTGCTCCTGCACCTACACATCGATCCCACAACCCTTCTCTCCATCCTCTCCCTACTCTATCTCTCTCCTCTTCATCCCCTTCCCCTGTCAGTCTCTACCGTCCTACTGACTCTCATCCCATCTCATCCACCTATCCCGCTCATCTCCGACTCTACTACACACGACCGCATTACTACTACATCTGCTGTCTCTTACCTTCGCTCCCTCTCTTACTCTTGGCTGCGTGCAGGTTGAACCTGTAGTATCCCTACACAGCCGACATGCCTAAAGTTTCGGCCCGATTCCGGAATCGGAAAATAAACTTTAGGACTCGGATCGCTATCCATACCGGCCCTCTTGATACTCCTTCTGACCTTGAAGAGGATGATTATGCATTCGAGGATGACCGCCGCCAATCTATCGGCGGTGCCGTTGCCGCCGCTGCTGATCGAAGTCACATCGTCGAAACCGGTGTTGACAAGGAGGAGGAATCAGAACTTCATCTTCAGAAAGTCATCAATGCCTCCACCGCCGCGATCATGCGCTCGGCTATCAATCAACGTAAACCGGCCAGCCCCGGTGTCATTGCCGAGCTGGCTAACACCGCCGCCGCTTCCACACTTGCCACACCTTCCACTACCACCGCCGACGCTCCGGCCAACGAGCCCAACGTTCCTCACATCCCATCCCAGATGCTGCTGGGCTCGTCGACCCAGCTACCTACGAGGCACTTTACGCGCACTCTAAAATCTTTCTACCTAGCTCCTACATCCGATTCAGTGATACAGTTGAGGACACCCTTGGCGGTGTCCTGTACACCATGGACGAGGAAGACGAAACATGGCTCAACCGATTTAATTCCGAAAACGCGCCATTATGTGAGCAAAATAGCAACAACAACAAGCCTGGCTCGACTCCAGATGAGAATGCCAAAAATCGTCGAGCTAATTCGCGTAAGGGCAAAGAGAAAGAACGCGCCGGAACCGACCATGATGGCCCTGGTCGTCTTACCGAGGATGACTTCGAAGCCATCATGGATCATTTCGAGAAAACCACCGAAGAGACTGTCCCCGGTCTACATCTTGTGAGTCCGGCAATCCATCTGAGCCCATCGACTTCCCCCTCTGATCTTTTTTTCAATCCTTTCCCAGGACACGAACCGTTTGCCGTCTCTCGCAGACTTGGAACTTGCGGCAGAATGTCCGCTAATTCCGCAGCGGTTATCCTCTATCAAGATCTTCGCCAAATTTGTTTACTCACATTGGAAGGAACGCCGCCTAAAGCGCGGCGGAAAACCCATCATGCCAGCCGTTGATGTATGTTGTGTCATGAACACACGCGTTTTTATCGAGAAATTGTTAGTAACTTGGGCCGCACACTCGTTTTGTAGTTTGACGAAACAAATGAGAGCAATCCCTATGTCTGTTTCCGCCGACGTGAAATAAAGATGGTGCGGAAAACCCGACGGTCAGATACCCAGAATATGGACCGACTCATACGTCTGCGGAACGATTTGTACAAAGCTCAGGAGCTCCTCAACACAGTACTTGCTCGGGAGCGGACCAAGCGAGAAGCTGTTGAGCTGGAGAAAGCAATCTTTGAAGGCCGTTGTCTTATCCGTGAAATGAAGCGCAGTTTGAAGGAAGCAGATGGGGATGAAGACCTTTTAGTCAGTAAAAGGAGAAAAGGCGCAAACGAGAGCAATCCGGGAATGGGTAAGTAGTGTTGCTTATCGCAATTAATAATTGATGTTAATATACCGACTCATTGGTTAATCTTTTGCTGCACGTTTAGTACACTTAAAAGTCCACTGCGAAATGCAGCTGGTCCGAGCCTCTCCGGTCCGGCTTCCGCCGGTGCGATCATACCGGAAGATGTACAATTTTACCGAGATCAGGCTAGAGCTTCCACCAAACTCATGGAGCGAGATTACAACAGGTGTCGAGAAGAGCAGAATGGGTGGGAAGACTTGACTGATTCTGCTCATCTACCAATGCCACTGTCGGCTGCCGCACTCAGATGGCGCGGAGCACTTCCTTCCGATCCGCATCTTTCTGCCAATTTTGAGCAAGGCCTTTCTACTGCCCCATCGGTCTTGGAAAACAATCAATTCCGAAAGCGAGTAGGTCGAGGTGGTCGAATTTTCCTCGATCGTATCGTAGCACCCCGACAAAGGAGAAGCCTCAGGACACTTTTAAGCACTGACCTACCTAGTGACTCTGAAGAGGAGACTCGCCATCGTAGACTGGCAGATCGCTGGCGATATGATGACGATCTCCGGCACGACTTCCCGTCTGCCGACTCTCCGCATATTATTGACGATTACAGCATTACCTACTCGGCACGGCGCAGTAAACTACTAGATCAGGGTGATCTTGAATGTCTAGACCCGCAGGGCGAGATTTACCTAGCCAAGGCAGCTGAATACTTTGATCGAGCGCCCCAACCAGAGCCTCCTATTGTCAAGGTTGGCAAACTACCCACCAAAGTTGCCCCCAACTTATATGGAGCCGGACTGGGTTGTCCAACTTTCCCTTCCTCCGGACCGGTTGTGACAATGCCGGAGCAACTCCTGACCGCTCACGCGTCGGCCCAAGCGCCCAATCTTAGATTGACTTCAGCGGGCAAGAGACCCACGCCGAGTGTGACTGGTTCGGCGGTCAATAGGACACCTACCTCTGCCCAAGCTACCAACCGGACTCGAAAGAACCCCTCCACAAGTGGCTCCCCAACGGCAAACGCCAGTGCCAAGTCGTCCTCTCTTCAAGGGCAGCCACCGATTCAACAGATGGTTTGGTATTAGTCGTCGCCCCCTGTCGTTTGTCATTCTTTTGTTTTGTTCAATTGGGAGGGAATTCACCTGCGAAAGACTAGAGGCTCCACCAGTTCTTCCTCAGACTTTCAGTTTATAACAAGTCAGTATCTTAGGTCATCATTGACGCTTGTAATAAATAAATCCGGTTTTTTTTTTCTTTCTTGATCTACATATTTCTATGTAGAAACCTCCATTGCCCTGCTTGGTCAGTCTTGAGAGGAGGGCGGGGGGGTTGACTTGATAAGATTCGGCTGGCCAATCCCCCAATTTTTAGGTGACCCGTAGAGCGATGGGACTCAGTTCCATCACTAATTATTATCAAACTGGTTCTGGTTATTCTACTCCATACTTGGACCATTGCTTCCAAGCTAGCAAGAAGGAACTTATATGGTCATTTCCCCTTTGCAAAAGACACTACTCCATTTTCATGGGATTTTTTTGTACCATAAGTGTATGTGCTTATTAATACAGCAGCCACTTTGGGGCTAGTTTACCCCCAAGTCAGTGTGGGCCATCTTTCTGATACATGAGTGCAACTGCACTAGACTCCTCCTCTATCATTAATGAATAATTAGGAAAGATGAATAATCACCAGGAGGCAATTTCCTGGCACTTGATGTCAAGTGCCATATAATTCTTGTTTGTCCTAGGATGTAGCAGAATGTATTCACTAGTTTTACATGAAAAGCAATGAAAACATGCCAATATATCTGGCAATAAGGTTAGAAAATGTGTGCATATCAGCTTCAACAGCTCCAGAACCCCATCAGAAGAGGAGTGCAGCCACAACCCACTCAACACTAAAACCTTCATGTTCATCTTGGAGTTTGGGACATAACACTATGGGCTGTTGAGACTGACCCAATCTTTTATAATTTTTTGGGCTGTATATATCAACACGTTGAACATTTCAAACTAGGTTTGTTTTCTGGTGGTATCTAGCTCCATTCTTGCTAACAAAAGAGTCTCTGTGGGAATGATAAAAACAAAGAATTGAATGCAATGGCTTGTTTTTCTTTGAGATCTGGGTGATTAAGGATCTGTTTGGCCACCCCTAACCTGTGTTAGTGTTGGAATTCTGTCTTTTTTTCTCTACAATCTTGTCTTTGTGTCCCTTCTCTGCCATGTTGCTCTTGAAATTGTCAGGCCCCCCTTTACATTCAAACCCTCTTGTATAGCCCTGACTCAACCACAACTTGGCTCATGTAGTTACTCTATTAAGGATGGCCCCGGAGTGAGAATGAAAAGCATCTGTTCTGACTATTCTGGTCCTTAAGACAGCACTTTAGCCCTGCCTTAAGTCACTTATAGAAGGCACTTTAGCCCCTTCATCTGAGAATCTAAGTCACTTTTCTGCTACGGCACAATTATTATTTTTTTGCCTTGAACTTCCTTGTCAACATTTCTTCAGTTAGAGCCAGCAAGGTTTGTGTAATGTTGCCATTAGGGTTTACAAAATCCAATCACAAGATTATGATGAAGCATGCAAATCTTAATTCTGGTTAGTGGCTGTTTGGGATGGCACCATGATTTTCCTTTATGACACCAAGTTGTTTGGCACCCACCCTCCCATTCTGGACTGTTGCAGCTATCTTGCTTCATTCATCCCCCTTCTTCCATTAACATGCCACCACTGGCACAACACCCTCAAAATCTTTACAAACATGTATCAGCAATACTCTACCCAAGATGAAAATGCCACCATCCTTTACCAATGAAGAACAAGATAAAATAAAATAATCCTTTCTTGTCATTGTGCTATGGGCTTTTATATGTGGACCAAGACAAAAAAAACTCTGCATAAAGACCCACATTTTTTGGGTTACAAACACACCCAATTCTTATTCTGTGGGAACCAAGCCTGTTGTGGTATACCTTTTGATATCAAAATTTTGAATTTTTATTTGATAATATTTCCTTGACTTTATATACATGTATCACAGGTTTCACACATATTTATCTTATCTTTAACTTATATTTAGCGTTTACAAACAAGAATATTCTTGTATACAAACCTGATGTTATTAATTTCTATTTTTTATGTGTTGTACAAGTGGTGAGGAACAAGGTGAAGGATCCTTACTACTTCCAGAGCATCTCATGTGGGAAATACAGTAGGTAGGCAAAAACTCCATATAGTGGAGGTGAAAGCATGGCAGGCAAGCAGCTCTGCTGCAAGTAGCATGTGTTGGTAGCATACAGGGTGCATGGAACAACTAGAATATTCCATTTCACAGCTTAAGTGACAGCATAGTGGAGGATGGTTACTAGCAAACCTGCACAGAATGACATCATACGTCCACAGCACTTCATTGTTCCCATCAGCTATAATACCTCACTTGCTTTATCACAAGCAAAAAATAGCTCACAATTGTCCATAAAATAGGCCTTTCTCTTGGCTGTGTTATGGAGTTATAACATTCACTCATTCAATCACCTCATCATCCCATGAAATCAATTTGCTGCAACTAATTTTAAGGATCAAGAGAAAGATTTCAAATGTTTATTTTAATAGTAAAATCTAATTTCCCAGTGGTAAAAGGGTAAGGTGAAAGGGAGATGGAGCAGCGGTGGGCCGCTATGCTACAGGGCCAAAATAGTGCAGTGTAGTGTTTTTTTTTTCTCCACCAACGCTGTAGCGTTAGCGGTGCTACAGGGCTGCTACGCTGTGTTACACTACGCTACAGTGTTTGTCAAAACAGCGTAGCGTAGCGTAACAAGGCCTTTTTTTGGCCTTGTTCCGTTAGCATTAGCGCAAAACTGCTAACAGCTACAACAAAAGTTGTTAGCTGTTAGCGGTTTTACGCTGCGCTAACGCTACCTTTAGTGTAGCGGGCCAGTGTTGGATGGAGCACTACTCTTGTCAGCCTTAGAGATACTCCAGAGTATCCAAAAGACTGTATATTTGTAATTATAATATTGTATCTCATTTAATATTGAGAAATCCTTGATTATTAATCAGAAATGGATTTCTCATATAATTTTACTTAGGGTTACTCACTGGGCTACCATCAAATTCCTACTCCTTCTGGTATCTTGTCATAACTCAAAAGAACCAATATACACCACCCCCAAAAGAAGGCAATGTGTGCACATTGCCTTGATTAAAACATTGCTATTACCCAGGTATAACTCAGGTTTAACCTTTGTTTTACAATACTATATTAAACTATAACCTAGTTTTGTGACAGTATTACCAATTTAATTAATTTATGCAAGTATTACCAGTCACCAAGAAAAAAACAGTAGTAGTAGGTGCCCATTGACCCCAGGTAACAAAGGGATCCCTTGTTACTTGGTAAGAGACAGGCACATCTTTAAACCCTTTTACCACAGTGGGTATCATTGTAACAATATAGTTAGAATTATGTATATAACATGTACAATTAATGTTTGTGGGATGTTACAGTAAATTATAAGAAAGTTATAGCATGGCAATGTGCACACATTGCCACCTTTTTTGGGGTGGTGATAAGAAGAATTTAAAATAATCATTTCTGTGGACTGAGTAGTAAATATGTACATACCATAGTTACAGATAATATGTACATATAAATAATGGAATATGTGCATAAATAAGAAATGAAGATATTTCAAATCTTATTTATACAATGAGAGAGGAGATTTCTGCCATATTTCCATTATAATACTATCCCAATTGTATACAGTTATATTGTAGTACAATTTCAATGGTAGTATAATTGAGGTTAGAGCAACATGAGAAAGTTCCACATGAAAAGTTCTGTGAGAACTCTTTCCATTTCATTCTATTCAATTAGTTGACACATGATGCAATTGGTTATAACAATGTAGCATGTTGTCATGGGAACATAGAATGAATTGAAGTACTCAATTGAGCTATTATGGTGCAAAATGACACCATTATGGCATCATTTGGTGTAAGAATAGTGCAATACATTATAGGCTCTCCCTGTAGATTCCTGGGAGACCTCTAGAATATGAAAGGTAGCCTCTTTTGGCCTTGAGATAGATCCTCAGTGATTCATCCCAGCATACAATAGTAAGTGCAAGTGAATTCTCTCCTCCTACTTTTAGAGTAGTGCTCCATCTCCCATCACCAAACTTTTTACCACTGGAATAGTATTCAGTCTTATTAAACATCCCCATTTAAAAGCTTTCTCTTATTCCTTAAAAGTAGTTTCTGCAAGACTACCGCCTCCGACAAGTAGCCAATCAGTTCAAGTGCTTGCCAACTGCTCTTAGCAATTATATTACTTCTTCCTGTAAGGGCAGCTTCTACCCAGCTGTCACCCCTATCTTCTACACTTGTATATCAAGTAAGTTGAGCTTAAACAGGTATTTCCAACCTTACACCATCTCTGATTGGGCTACAAGGGGACCAAAGTTTAACTAGTGTAGTCATACACCTGGTAGTAAAGATTAATCTTTGCTTTCATTTACTCTCAGAACAGTGATAGTACTTGGCATATCCATTGGATTCCACAAGTTTTATACACATAGCTGACAACTCTAAAGTAGGAGGAGGGAATTCACTGCACTTACTATTGTATGCTGGATTGAATCACTGAGGATCCATCTCAAGGCCAAAAGAGGCTACTTTTTCCATTCTAGAGGTCTCCCAGGAAGCTACAGGGAGAAACTATGATGTATTGCACCATTCTTACATCAAATGATTCCATAATGGTGTCATGTTGTACCATAATAGCTCAATTGATTACTTCAATTCATTCTATGTCCCCATGACATCATGCATGCATTGTTATAACGTCCAATTGCTACATGTTTCAACTAATTGAATAGAATGAATTGGAATGAGTTCTCACAGACTGTACAAGTGAGACTTTCTCAGGTTGCTCTAACCTCAATTATACCACTATTGAAATTGTAATAAAATACAATTGTATACAATTGGGATTGTATTATAATTGAAATCCAACAGAAATCTCCTTTCTCATTGTATAAATAATAGTTGAACTATATTCATTTCTTATTTATGTCCATAATCCATTGTTTTTCTGTATATATCATATGTAACTATGGTATGTACATGTTTGCTGCTCATTCCACAGCAATGTGTCTTATATATGATACTTTGAGTTGTGACAAAAAACACCATATTTAGTAGGAATTTGGGGTAGGCTGAGTGGATAACCCTAGGTAAAATTACGTGAGAAATCCATTTCTGAATTAATAATCATGGATTTCTAAATATTGAATAAGATAAAATACTAATATTACTACAACTATGCAGGCTTTGGATACTCTGGAGTATCTCTAAGGCTGACATCATTTCTGTGTCACATCCACCATGTGATAACAACCATGGCCATTACCCTCTTTTCAATGGAGGACTTCCCCTTGGTCTGGAATGCCTAATTTAGACAGGCTAAATCTAAATTCCAAACATTGTTTGGTGGTGGGAACCTGAACTCATCAATTTTCATCACCAAACAAAGTTTGGAATTTAGAAATAGAATATCCAGACTAAGCAATCTGGGTGACGGGAAGTACTCCAATATTGAAGCTAAATTACCATCAGCATCTCTACCCAAAGGTATGGGCATACATTTCAGTAGACATCAATCAAGGCATTTCACCAAATTTCCCATGATCCTCAAACACAAATCCCTTGCTCCAGCCAGGCTAACACCAGGGAGCGTCATATTGATAATGCTACAGATCCTCAAACACAAATCCCTTGCTCCAGCCAGGCTAACACCAGGGAGCGTCATATCGATAATGCTACACTTTTTGAGGGTAGCCTATATTTGGCTATACATTTTTTAAGGAATTATTGTTAGTCAGAAAAAAACTAGGCTACTTGTTGATGTAGAAACCATCATCTTCAATTAACACTACAAGATTCCTAAAAAAAACCACAGTCCACTACACTACTATTCAGTTCAGTGATTGTTGGGATCAACCAACACTACACCAACTTGGCCAGAGAAAAAGAAAAGCTACACTCACAGTTATGGGATCAACATAGTGGCCCACCATTGTTGCTTGCGTAATTTTTTTGTTGGAAAATTTATATTTCACAAGAGGATTTTTTGACAAGCCTTAGTTGAAATGTTGCTTATTCTAAAAAAATAATCAATGCACTGCGAAAAAAACTTGATCAACTGCCTGCAGTTGACATTCAGCATGCTCCAGCCAAGCTGCCATCCAAACTACACATGTTTGCATATGTAGATTTTTTGGCACAGTCACTGTGCAGTGTGCACAGTGACTGTGCATCCAAGTTTGGTTAAATCAATATTGGAGAAAGGTTTGAGTAACACCACAAGCTTCCTTGGAGTTTCAGCATGTCAACTGCAGGCAGTTGAGCATGTTTTTCCCACAGTGATGGGTTGGATCAAGGGGCGCTCCTTGGGCAGATTTCTGTGTATGATGTCCATTTCTGTAATCAGCTTTGCAGTTGGTCTTCACGTTGCTTTTGATAGCAGCAGTTCTTATTGGATCGTCACAAGACAGCTTAATGATCCATTTCCAACAGTTCGTGATCTCAGGCGGAAACAAAGGGGACTGATGGCGTGTAAATATGTACCTTGTGGATCACGATGATGCCCTGCAGTTCTGGCGGCATGTGCTTTCGGTCGTTCGTGCTCATCGGATTGGGAACCTTTTCCTCGACTTGACTAAAGAACCAGCTATGGCTTCCATCGGCCATCGTCCCCTCCGGCTGCTCTCATCCTGGGTGCTGCCGAGTTGCCCATTACGAAGAACGGCAACTCTCTTGCATCGGCGTACAACCGGGCTGATCTCTATCCGCCATCCAGTCTCAGCGTGTCCGTTCAGCAGCTTGCATCATGAAGCCAAGCCATCCGAGTCTTACCTGCTCGGCCCCACCGAGCCACCGCTACTCGAACACACCTTGCCTTTCCATTGGACTCAACACATCCTCCCCAACTATCACGACCGGCCCGCCTTAGTCGCAAGAAATGAGCCTCCTTCTCCCCTCCATCAACCGGGTACGAATGGCTGTCTTCGCCTCAGCTATTCGCAACTCGACCAGAGTATCACCTCATTGGCTCTAGGTCTTTACCAGCTTGGCATTCGGTGCGTCGTGTGATTGACTCCAATGCCAGCCACTGTCTTTTTCCAGCAGCAGAAGCTGATGCCTTTCTTTACCCTTAGCCAGGGTGATAGGGTCGGCATAAATACACCCAGTCATTCAATCTTTCCGATCCTTCAGTGGGCTACTTCCAAAATCGGCGCTATCCTGGCCACGATCAATCCAGCATATGCGCCGTCCGAGTTAACCTCCGTCCTCAAAGTGAATATCATCCCAAATCCACACTGGGCATGGATGCTAATTTTTTATTTTTTTTTTTTTTGTCTCTGGTGGTCATAACCTCCTAGAAAGTCGACTG
Organism: Puccinia novopanici; assembly: GCA_004348175.1. Lineage (NCBI taxonomy): Eukaryota > Fungi > Basidiomycota > Pucciniomycetes > Pucciniales > Pucciniaceae > Puccinia > Puccinia novopanici. The sequence goes on from SMGU01009104.1 coordinate 11,096, forward strand.
TAAGGTGCTATTTTCCACGCCGTCGTTCAGAGCCAAGGACATGGTTCCAGTCCTCTCAGCGTGATCCAGGAAGTACCCTCACTCACACCTGGTTATCGTCGATAACGAGTCTCACCAACCTGACAAAGATCGAAATCTACAATACTTGAGAAATTTCACTCCTCCAAGACCTGCTCGTCATCCAAGACGGTGGTCGATCTGGAGCAAGTTATGAATCACTCCTCTCATGCCACATCAGCTGCACATTCCTTCCCAGAACTTGATGCAGATCATGTCATTAACCTCCAATTCAGTTGAGTCACAAGTTTTATATGACCTCAATATTCAGATGGTTCTCCGCTCACAAATTAATATCCACATTTCAGCAAGTGGAACCACCGGACTCCCAAAAGCGGGTAAGCTGTGCTGAAAGCTGACTATCGATAAGCAAGGGGAAGCCAACTTGGATGCCACTCTTATGTACTACCCAAGAATCATTCAGCGGCTATGCGCCGATCAAATATCTAATGAAGCTGACTCTCGACATCAACCAATTCCAACACAGTCTCCTTGACCCATCGGAATTTGTTGAACAACGCTCTTCACATCGCCGATCGGATCAATCTGAGCTCGAAAGACTCGCTCTGTAATGTGCCGCCATTCTTTCACTGTTTTGGTATGTCCTTGGCCCTCACTCTTTGCCTCACTACTATCAACCAAGTGTCGTTTGGAGCACTCTTATCCCATCAGTCTCGTCTCTCTCGTTGTTTCCGCTAGGATCGGTCGTCGGGAACTTGGCAAGCTTCGTTAAGGGCGCCACGGTCGTCATCCCAAGCGAATCGTTCGATCCTAAGGCAGTTCTTCGCACTGTGTCTGAGGAGCGCTGCACGCTCTTGTCTGTCAAAGCTTTCCTTTGTCTTCTCTCGAGTCGCGCCCATGCGGCATGGAGATCACCATGGGTATTGAATTTATGGCCTTTGTTTTTTTTTGTTTTCCGGTCGATTGGTTAATGCTGGCTAGGAATGGAGTCGGGACGATGTTTTTGGCCGAGCTCAATGAGCTCGATCGAATGAAGGATCTTGATCTGTCTCTCTGAGGTCAACCCCCACCCGTCCCAATCATCCCATTAAATAGCTGGATTCTCCTCTAGTACTCTGCCCTCACAACTTTGAAACTGTCCGATGTTTTTTTGCTGATCTAGGGCCGGTGTCGTGGCAGGATCCCCGTATCAGCAGAGTTGATGGATGATCGAACACCGATTTGGCATCAAGGAATTGTCCATCTCTATGGTGAGTCTAACACACATCAATCGTGGAGAACTTCTCCACCTTGGTTGCATGTATGTAGGCTGTTGTTGATCGTTTTTCTCATTCGGAACTAGGTATGACGGAAACTTCACCTGGTATTTTTCAAACTCGACCTCTGATGAGCGATCCAAAGAACAGTTCAGTGCGAAGAATACAATTGATGGCAGAGAATGGGGCTGGCTGACAGAAAGATGCGTGAAAAACATGCTTTTTTTTTTTTTTTTCAGACGACAGTCGGAACGATATATCCACCACGCGAGCCAAAGTGGTAGATCTGGAGACCCGAGAAGTTGTTTGGGAGAGGCCAGCGCGGGGAGCTATTGGTCTCGGGATACTCGGTTCAGAAGGGCTATTGGGCCGATCCCTCGCGACAGCCAAGGCCATGATCGCCGATCAGGAGGGCCGGGTCTGGATGCAAACTGGCGATATTGCGTCATTGATCATGATGGTCTGCCACATTTCTGCCCTCTCTTTTTCTTCACTACAAAATGAATCTGAAGCTTTTTTTTTCTTCTGGTTCTTTGTGGAGTTTAGGCTACTTGCAAATCGTCGGCCGGGCCAAAGAGGTGATCATTCGAGGGGGCGAAAACCTCTATCCGGTGGTGATTGAGAACTGTCTTGTGGGCTCACTCAGCGACCCTTTCATTCAGTTTTTTTTTTAGTACACACCGTTTATAACAAAAATAGGAGAAATTTGGTGCCACCGAGAATACTTTTGTGCTTACTCTTCCGTGACTTTCGTTTTAACCTTCATGGTCAGATCAAGTTGGATGGCGTCGTCAGCGTGGCAGTGGTTGGAGTCAAAGATGAATTCTATGGCGAAGTGAGCGTGTTCCATGTTTTGTTTTATTCTTGGCTAACGGAAGGAGGGCGCACTGACCCTCTGTTGAACTTGGGTTTCCACAACTGATTTTTCATTTGGCTTCTTCCTACATACGACCATATTCAATAGGTGGTTGGCGCATTTATCAAAAGGAGACCGAGCAGTAATCTTTCGAAAGCTGCAGATAAGCAAACATCGGAAGGTCAGGCGGTGACGGAAGATGACGTTCGAGCCTTCGTGAAGCGCAATATGGCTGCAGCTAATATTCCGAATATGTATGGTCAGTAATGCACATCAGCATCTTTTACTGACAGAGATGATATCAATCCTTTTTTTTAAAGAACAAATAATACACAACGCGGCTGACATTGTGAGCCAATGTTGACCTCGAATTCGGAAAAATAAATGCTTCTATTAATACGCAGGTTCTTGGACATGATTGGGCATCACGAGTTTCCCATGACGGGGAGTGGCAAGGTCAAGAAGAGCGAACTGGCGATGTGGGTCAATAAAGAATTATTGCTGCAGCCGCAACATCAGCCGGCCTGATTTTCATTTGTTGGAACACACGTATGAATTTGTTGTTGTTGTTTCCCCTGCTTCTGTATATAACATGTATTTTTAGTGCACCCAAAGAATCCCATGTTGTGAGGTGTAGAATGATGGCTAGAAAGGCCTTTGATTTGGCTGTCTTTTCCTCCAGTAGTTCTTCTTCTTGTTTTGTGTGGTCCAATTGGAGGATAGTGGTTGGCTCTAGGTGTAGGTTATTGATGGAAGTATCATCTGGATATTCCTGTTTGTGTGTGGTTTCCAAAATGGATTGAACCAGCTTGGTGGTGGGAGTAGCACAGCAAGATGAGCTTTGTTAATGGCCTGTTGTTCTTGTCTGTCTTTCCACATGGCTCTGTCTTTTTTTTCCTTTGTCTTCAGGAATGGGGTTCCAGCTTTCCGAGAAACATGTTGACTTGCAGATTGGGCAGCACTGGAAGAAAAACTCAATCAACTGCAGGCAGTTGAGCCAGTTTTTCTTTCAGTGCAGGCAGGTGAATTTGCCAGGACAAAAGGTGGAGGAAAGTATTAGGGGGAGTGGCATAAGAATTGGGGAGTGTACAGTGCCTAGACCAAAGTTTTTGTCACAACACTTTTCATTCCACAATTTCAACCACCACAGTTAAAATTGAAATTTCTGGTGAATCAATCCAAAAAGAGTTTCAAATAATGATTATGAAGAAATTTTTGGAAAAAAGAGTAAAATGAAATTTGTGAATTTTTTTTAATTTTTGCTGATTTTCAAAAATATTTAATATGCATTTGAAGCACTAGGAAACTCAGAGAGTACAGCCTGGAATGTGATAAGAATGATAATAAATGAAAAAAAAAATTGAAACAAAATAGCACAGCAACTTTAGTGTCCATAGAAACAGACCTGAAACTTGAATTAGATCTGATTTCAGTGCAAAATTTATTTTAATTCCAATTTTTGTCCCAATTTTGCTGGTCACTAAAGTTGCCTTGCTATTTTGGTTCAATTTTTTTTTTTCATTTATGATCATTCTTATCACATTCCAGGCTTTACTCTCTGAGTTTTCTAGGCGCTTCAATGCATATTTAACATTTTTGAAAATCAGCAAAAAATTAAAAAAAATTCACAAATTTTATTTTTTTCCAAAATTTTTCTTCATAATCACTATTTGAAACTATTTTTGAATTGATTCAGAAGAAATTTTGATTTTAACTGTTGTGGTTGAACTTGTGAAATGAAAAGTGTTGTGACAAAACTTTTGTCTAGACACTATACAGCCTAAAAGTGGGTAAACTGTTCTGCTGAGTCTACCCTATTTCAAATCCAAGATTCATAAAGGAAACAATGATTCAATAAGCTGCACTGTTTTTTTTTCCAGATTTTTTTTACTTGGACCTGATGATATTTCTGACCAGTCTATTTTGTGCATGTTAACATGCTTGTTTGTCTCCTTTGTTTTTTCAACAAACAATAAATAATCAAGTTGAATTTTTGTGTACTACTTCCAGAAAATCAAACTTGGTTGAGTGTATCCAAGTTAATATGGGTTACACTTATCCTAGTTGACATTGGTTGAGAATTGCTGTTTTCATATAATCCCGGAACCTTAGATTTATATAAATCTGACCATCTTAGCCAATTTTCAGTGTGTATTGAGTTACTGTGGCTTATAACCAACTGACAAACTGACAGCAATAGTACTGTGGTAAATAATTTTTACTCTACTCTTCTCCTCCCCCTGGACTACTCATGAACCTTTGGGTTTCAGGGCAGGTCTGGAAATGAGAAAAACTATGACTTGTCCATTGGAAACTATGTTAAGATTTCAGATTGAGATACTGAGAAGAATGATAGGGCTTTCTTGAGGGGCAAGAAAGGATCAAGGAGCTGGGGTGGTTTTGAATGAGAATTGCTCAAACTCGATGATCTATTTCATAATGTGAGGAGCAGACTCAAGTAGTGACAACTAGAGAGCCCCCTTGCAAGATCCAAAGGGGGCCTGAACAAACAGGACAAGGCCACTTGGCCAGACAGGACAGGGACAGAACAGGAGACAGGACAGGGACAGGACAGGAGACAGGACAGGGGACAGGACAGGAGACAGGAACAGGATGACCACTTGGTCAGACAGGAACAGGATGACCACTGGGTCAGACAGGAACAGGATGACCACTTGGTCAGACAGGAACAGGGATCACTTGGCCTGTACAGGAACAGGAACAGGGGGAGGTGAGAGGATGTGAGCGGAAAGAAATGTGAGATTCTGACAAACTACCCAATTTCAGGGTTGGTTATGGTCAGAATTTCCTGCACATGGGCCATCCCAAAATCCCAACTAATTTCCTTTGAGGATGGATTAGTATCAAGAACTTTGGCCAAGTGGCAAAGCATGCATGCAGATGATGAAACAAAAAAAGTTTGTGTGTGACTGTACAAATAGGTGCAACTACTGTGAACCAGACCCTGCAATTTTTTCACCATGACAAAATCTGGATTTCATCAGCTTAATAGTGTGGGTGGTAACAGGCCCTAGCTGATGGTGGCTGCCCAGCCATTTTGCAAGTTCAATTTCTTGAAATTTCACTGTTGTATGTTCAACTTTTGAGGTGCTCTAAATTGAAAAATTTGGTTGGGGAATTATGAATTTCCATCAGATGTCAAGACAAAGAACAGAGATCAGCACATCATAACAGTCAGCCCAAGCTCATTCAGACAAATGAATACAATGGGGTACCTTCTTATTCATTGGATCTTTTAGTAGGTATGGTGTGTAAAGCTTGTTTGGGCAGTCTCCAAAACAAGCTTGGTATTAATAAAATTGGCTTGGCAGCTTCTAAAGCTGCCTTGGCATGTGTTAAACCCCCACCTGGCATCCTATCAAGTCAGGTGGGGTAGCTCTAAAATCTTGCTTGGCAGGATTCAAGCAAACCTGCCATGCCACTACAAATGCTGATTACAATATTTGAGGTCAGAAAAAAAAACAAAAACAAAAAAAAAAAAACAAAAAACAAAAAAAAACAAAAACAAAAACAAAAACAAGCTATGGGTGGGCCAAGAGATGGCCAGTGATGGGTTGCAATCCAAGGCAAGAGCAATATTAACTCTTACAATGAGAGAAAAATTTCTTGCTTTTTTCAGGAGTGATTGATTCCTCAATGCCTTGGTTGATTTCTTGAACTAGTGCAGCCCAATGCTGCGGTTCTTTTGAGCGGACATAGGTTTTGATTGAATGGAAAGAATATTCAATTGGGTTCAGAAAAGGTTATTAAGGTGGTAGAAACTCTAGATTGATTCCTTTTGATTCCTTCAGGCTCTCCTTTGTTTCTCAAATTGCTGTCCTTGATGTATGGGTGCATTATCCATGATGATAATGGCTTCGTGAGGCAATAAACATCCAAGGCTGTTTAAGAAAAAGAAGAATCCATCTGCTCTGACTCCCTTTGCCTTTGTACCATCTTCATTGAGAAGCTCATGGTACACATAACCACTCTCAGAGATTGCTCCAATCAAAGTCACTTGCTTGACTTTGGGACCAAGCTGAGTACTGTACAGAAGGTTGACCTATATTCAAAGGAAGTGAAATGAGAATCATGACCAAAAGGAAGAAAAGGTGTAATAGTTTACACAGCAGATGGAGCATATCCCAAGGCTCTCCCAGAGTGCAAGTCAAAACCTGACTCATCAACATAGACAACAGTCTGGTCAAGAGCCATAAACCTTTGGCTAACAAAGGTGGCTTGCTGCACAATTAGTTCAGGCTTGTTCCAGGCTGCAGAGATGTTGGTGACTTGCTTCCAGGCAACAGTGGGCCGCTACACTACGCTACGCTACGCTATGCTACATGGCCGATAACCGTTAGTGTAGCGGTTTTTTTTTCTCTTCCAAATTTGTGTAGCGTTAGTTGTGATTGTGTTCCGCTACACTACCTGTTAGCGTAGCGGAAAATTTTCCTTGAAATTTTTCTGTAGCGTTAGTTGAAAATATTTTCCGCTACACTAACAGTTAGCGTAGCTTTTCTTGAGCTAACAGAATTTTGAAGAATCTGTAGCGTAACTTTTTTCCAGCTAACAAGTAGCGTAGCATAGCTCACTGGGAACTACGCTACGCTACGCTACACATGCTAAGCTACAGTACGCTACACACAAGCTACGCTGCGCTACACACAAGCTATGCTGTACTTCACTACACATGCTAACAAAGTTATCAACTCAAACAATTATAGCTTTGGGGCTACACTGGTTAGGATCAAAGAATTGGTCACTTGCTTGCTTCAAATTTTATTTTAATTGAGCTGTTTTCTCGCTCCTATTATAACAACTGTGATTAATGAATGAGTCCATGGGAGAATATCCGCCCGTGATCATCAATTAATCATCAGAGTCATCATACCAGGAACAATATTACAGTCAAAAAATATAAAAGATGAATTTACAAGGAAAACATTTAATGCTTGACCAATGAATGATTATTAACGAACATGTGATGAGAAAGGCTTTCAAATTTTATTTTGATTGAACTGTTTTCTCATTCCTAATATATCAACTGTGATGAATGAATGTGTCCATGGGAGAATATCCGCCCGTGATCGTCAATTCATCATCAGAGTCATCATACCAGGAACGATATTACAGTCAAACAAGATAAAAGACAAATTTCAAAGAAAAGCATTAAATAAATCAATGGTGAGTGATGAAAGAGTCTTACAAATGAAAAGTGATGAAATGGACTGTTAAACAAATGAACAATTGATGTGTTGACACAGTTATTCATGGTTGGTGTTAATATTCAAGGTTTGTATCCTCATATGGTATAGCAGGACTAAAATTTTGGTCTGTCTGGAGGTCAAATGTGATCCACTGGGTCCAATTAGATCCAGGCAGAACGATCATGCCAATTGAGCACTGTGGACCACACCTCACCTCAGGAAGCTCAAATAATGACTCCAGATGTACTAATAGAGCCAATTTTGACCACAGATCTAAGTTTTTTTACTACACTACAGCTACAAAAAAAAATTAAAATTAAAAAAAAAAAAATTAAAAAAAAGTAAAAGAAATTAAAAAAAAAGTAAAAGAAATTAAAAAAAAAATTAAAAAAAATAAAAGTAAAAAAATATAAAAATAAAATATGTGAACGTCCACTTTATTTTGATATTTTGACTGACTTGTTTTTCTTTGTTGGCTTGGTGCTAGTCAAACTCATGCTACAGACCAGTTCCATATCCAAAATCAATGTCATAATTGTTAGCATAGCTCATACAGCCACCTTGCAGCTGAAGCTATGCTAACATGTAGCTTGAGCGTAGCTGAAGCTACGCTAACATGTAGCGTTAGCGTAGCTGAAGCTATGCTAACCTGTAGCGTAGCTGATTCAAAAGCTACGCTACTTGTTAGCGTAGCTTTTTTGACAACTAACACCGCTACAACACCGCTAACGGGAAATCTGGTTAGTGTTAGTTGTACTTTGGGGAGCACAACTAACGCTACGCTAAAGCTACTTTTTTTTTTTTCAAAATCCTGTAGCGTTAGTTGTCAAAATTTGGCGCTAACGGTAGCTTTAATGTAGCGTAGCTTAATAAGCTAACACTACGCTACGCTAACGCTACGGGTAGCGTAGCTGGCCCACTGTTGTTCCAGGTTACATCCATATCTTAGAGCAGATTGCTGATTGTTTGAGCTGATACAGATACAGAGAATTGTTCCTTCAAAAATTCAACCATCTACTTCTGGTTGACTCTTGACTTTTCTTAAACAAACATTAAGAGCTCTGTCACCATCTCATTTGTGATATTTGATCATCACTTTTTATTGATTTTTTGTGGCTTGTATCCTCATGAATAATACAATGAACCTGAGAAATTTAAACCTTGAACATTTCAGAGGCCTCTTTACGCCTCATTCCCTTTTCTAAGACATTCAAACAGATCAGTTCATGGACTGTTGGGTTAATGATTGAGTTTGGATTTTGTTTTTTGTGGGTCAAACGGTCATTTATGTGGGTCCTCTGCTTCTCTAGATTTCTCTTTGCTTGTCTGATTGTTTTCTTTTTAATTTGTTTTTGTTTAATTCTTCCAGGCGGCAGGCTAGCTCTTGGGCTTTGGCTTCACCAGCTTCAATCTCAAGAGTCTCAGTATCAATGATATTCTCATCATTTGACCCGGGAATGTTGAGTGGAAGATTATGGGAGACAGTCAACAGCAGCTGGTTTGACTCTAATCAGCTGTTACCCTTGTCACCCAAATTGAAAGTTGGCCAAGATAAACTTGGCCAACTGCCAAGTTTTATCACTGCCCCTGGTTGCTCCTTAAATCCATCTGTGCACCCTCTCCAGCCCCGCTTGGCCAGTGCCAAGCGAGATCAAGAGAGTACCCAGACAACTGTTATACACCATACGTCAGGAGAAGGGCCATTATGAACTGCTGACCACCTACCATAACCATAAACCAAAAGTAGCAGTATTTCTCTAAATTTAGGAAGGGAATCTTCACTGCATATATTAATGTTTAAGAGGTTGTTTATACTCAGGATCTCTTTCAGAAAAAATGAGGTTTCCTTTTTACTTCAGATTTCCATCAGTGAGCTACAGAGGAGCTTTAGATTGGGTTTTATCTGTAAAAGTTTTTAATTTCACAAAAGTAAGAAGTAAGCACAGGTTGGTCATTATGAAAAGCTACACTTAATCTGAGTGGATGATATTGGCAGAAACCTGAAGAGTTCATTTCATAAGTAAATTTTCATCTGTATAGATCAAGACTAAATAAAGATTTCCCATCAATGGGCCTGATATCACAGCATAAAAATGAAATCATGAAAATAGTTAAGATTTTAGATGAAATAATAAATAATTATGATATTATAATGAAGCTCATTTGAAATCAAGAAGAGCTGTTCTAGTCTGTATATTAGGAGATATAGTGCAAGAAGGTTATAGTTCTTTCCACTCAATATAGCTTAGTTTTATCCACACCATCATGGGGTTTATTTACTCTCTGAAAGACTTCACTTATACTCATAAAAATTTCAATCTCAATTTTTTGTTTATTTATCTGGATTTTAAGCATGATCTCAATTCAACATTTCCAATGAAAAAAAAAAATAATAAAAAATAATAAAAACAAACAAAATTCCTTATTAGGGTAAAGGTAAGGAAACAGGCTGTTTCAAGAGAGTAGAGACCAATATGTAATTTGGCTCATTCTTCTCAGATATGAGTCCATGCCTAACAAAGAAATCAACCATAACACCAGCACAATTGGGCTTAAACTGATGGCTCTTTAGTGCCTCAGAGACTTCTTCAAAACTCATCAGTTTGAAGTCCTCACTTTCTCCATCATTAGGCCTGGGAATAACTGTGTTATTAGAAGGCAACTCAAGATCATAGGTATACTGAATCTCTGGCTTCAATCAAAAAACAAAAGTAATATGGATTAATTAATTAATATATTTAGATAGTAGAGAGTATAATGATTAAACTTACTTGAACCCAGCCTTGGGGACTATAATGAGTATAGCTGATCAGTCCAGTTGATATGATTTTAGATCTAACCAGCTCTTCATCCAAGCTAGCTTCTTCAAAACATTCCCGCACCATTGTTTCAAATGGATTTTCTCCACTTGTGATCCCACCAGCAACAGTGTTATCAAGCTTTGATGGCCACCTGTTGATAAAATTAAAACCATTAGTTGTGATGATTAAAGTAGATAAAATTAAAAAGCTCAACTCACATTGCCTTGGTAGGAGACCTGCGTGGAATCCAAAAATAATACTCATTATTTCTTATTATATAAGCTGAAAATCATGTTGATTAATTAGTCAAAACCAACCCAAACAATTAGTGGAATAATAAAGACCATGATCATTCATACCTGTTAAATGAACACCAAAACTTAAAAAACTAAACAATCCAATGGCAGCACGTTCAATGCCAAAAGCAAGATTTGAATCCATATCATTTTTGGGACCATACACAGAATACTCTTCATTTCTCCAGCCTGCAAGAAAAAAAACATTGTCAAGGAAATTTCATAATAAAGAAAATCAAAACAATTGGGAAACTGACCAGATAGTTGATCTGAGAACAAACCATTCTGCTTCCATCCTTTAATGAGTCTTTCCAGGTGGTCATGCCTGATTTTGACTGGATCTTCAGAGTTATTGATCCAATCTTCAAAGCTGACTTGTACTGGTGTTTGATTCTCATTAGCTGGATAGAAGAATTTCCAGCAGGGTTGGCCATGTGACTGGTTCATATGCTGGTTATCTTCTATGAGAGCCTTGAGGATTGGTGGTCTGAGGAAGCCAATTGGTTGAAGGGAGTTGGTGTTGTTGTTATTTTTGAGTGGATTGACTGATGGTTGGCTGACTGAAGTAGCTGGTTGGGGTGGTGGTGGGAGGTGGAGGTAGAATGGAACAAGAGTCTCTCCATGAAGAGTCTTGGTTGATGAGAGGCTGATTGTTGGATGGTTGTGACAGGTTTTGACAACTGGTAGGAAGGTCATTGCTGATGGTGGTGAGGTGAGCTTTTGTTGGTGTGGGTTGGTGTGGGTTGACAGTGGGTTGGTGTGGGTTGACAGTGGTTGATTGCTCTCCCACAAAGTATACCAATAGTGAGAATTAGGCATGTCTGAGGTGAACCTTTGTCTGCTGTGATCAGTTCCAGCTGAGCTAATCAGTCCACTTGAAAGCTTTCTTGGCATTAACCTCTTTCAAGTTGGTCTGTATTACCACCACAAGTAGCATCTTCCTGACCGATGCAAGCAACCGCTGCCAAGCCTTCTCTCTGAACTTCCACGCATCTTAACTGCAATCTGCACAGAGAGACTAGCAGTCCGAGCAAGTTCCCTATCTTTGAATTATCGAGCTTGGCAACCAACGCCGACTTCAAGATGAGTACGGCTGGTACTTATAGCCGGTCAGGTCTAGGGTGCTTATTGATCCGCCCGGCTCACCGACGGGTCCACGGACGTAAGACCAAGTTTCCGACTCAACCCGACGTCGTCATCGGGTGACCCGCTTATGCAAGCGCCTTTCCTCCCCACGCCCCTTCGCTCTTGTTGACCATCGCCAACATCCAACGATCGATCAGTCCATCCAACACAAACATCTCAGAAAGCACCCAAACCTCACCGTCATGGCCATCACACCACTCTCATCGATTGTTCGCCACAATGTTGCTTCCAGCATGTTGAAGTCTCAATCGGTTGCCCGTCAATTTTCCTCCTCATCGCAGAACTTGACCAAGGTTGCTATCCTGGGTGCAGCTGGTTAGTACTTACTTGTCTTCTCAACAGATTCAAATCAACCCCTTTCCTTGGTTGCCTTTGTGTTTCTTTATTGACCATGCATTTCTTTTCTTCACATGCCTTGTTCAGGGGGGCCAGCCCTTGAGTCTGTTGATGAAGCAGGTTCGTATCCAAGCAATTTGTAGGACCAATGTACTTTTTTACTTTTTTCGCGGCTGATGAAACCATCTTGGCCCCATTTCTGGTCCCAGAGCCCGCTAGTTTCTGACCTCGCTTTGTACGACGTCCAAGGCTCCCCTGGTGTCGCTGCCGTAAGTTTCTTTCTAAAAGCCATTCATACCGTGAAGACTCCCTGACGCTTTGTTGCCTCTTTAGGATGTGTCTCACGTTAATACCGCTTCCACATGTAAGGGTTACCTCCCTGCAGGTGAGGGACTCGAAAAGGCCCTAGATGGTGCCCAGATCGTCTTGGTCCCCGCTGGTGTTCCTCGCAAGCCTGGAATGACCCGTGATGATTTATTCAATGTACGCCCTTTTCCATCTGAGTCCTCGCTCACCCCACCCATCCATCCGATCTACGTCTGATGCCGTCTTTGGTGAAATGCTACGCGGACAGATGAATGCGTCAATTGCTGCTGACTTGGCAACTGCCGCTGCAAAAGTCTGCCCAAAGCCCACATGTTGATTATCGCCAATCCCGTTAACTCGACAGTCCCAATTGTTGGCGAGGTATTCAAGAAACACAATGTTTTTGACCCAAGCGGTAAGCGATATCTGATCTTGATACAATTATGGTGACCCGCCAAAATGATTTAATGAACTAATGGAATGAGTTAACGCACTATTGATCTTAGATTGTTTGGTGTTACCACACTCGATGTTGTGAGAGCCTCCGCGTTCTTGTCGAGTATCGCAAAACGCACCCTAAAGACACCAAGGTGCAAGTGATCGGTGGGCACTCCGGTGTAACTATTGTCCCGTTACTTTCGCAAACCTCCCAGGCAAGTCGATCACCGGGGACGCCTACAAGGCCCTTGTCAAGCGCATCCAATTCGGCGGGGATGAAGTAGTAGAGGCCAAGAGTGGCTCCGGCTCAGCGACTTTATCGATGGCTTATGCTGCCGCCATTTTCACTGAGTCATTATTGAAGGCTCTTGGAGGCGCCCTAGGAATCGTCGAGCCTACGTTTGTCAAGAGCCACCTGTACGAGAAAGATGGTGTTGAATACTTTGCTTCCAACGTCGAACTTGGTCCCGAGGGTGTTGGAAAGATCTTGCCGATCGGATCGGTCTCAAACCAAGAACAAGAGTTGATCAATGCTTGTTTGCCTGAATTGAAAAAGAACATCGAGAAAGGTATTTAGTCATCTTTGCTGTCTTATCTCCCCGCTAGCCAATTTACTGACATTCTTCTTTCCGCTGTTTGCGCTTGCCCTGAAAACACAGGTGTCAAATTTGTTCAAGGGAGACAATGATCTACCACGACATTCGGTTATCTCTCCCTAACCGCTGCGCAAGCTATCCTTGTACCTTCTTGTGTCCACGATAAACATACCTATGAATAACATCAAAATCATGAAAAAGAAGGTTCTTGTAGACATAGAGAGAAATCCGTTAGTATCTTCAAATTGCAGACAATCCAGGAGAGAGTGTGAAGTAGCCCTGGAGCAGGTGTATTCGGTGCCTAGTGACCATTTACTTCGAAGCTGTTCAAAGAACACAGCATGGTACGGATATGTGGACTCTACATTGTCCAAAATGACCAAAGAAGGTCAGCCTTGCCACTCCCATTACCCATCAGGAATGTTCACAGAGCAATTTGAACAGTACTGAGCTAATGCACCAGCAAGTGTGTCCAGCAAAATTGCACTTTCTTGTTCTTTTAATGAGACATAGCTCAGTATGTATTCTGTGCCATGTCAATTGATTGGTCAAGTGCTCAACACCCAGAGACTGTGGATGAATAAGACCAATCCTTGCATAACATGCATTCTTTTTTTCTCCACATTGGTTTTTCTCTTGGAACTCACTGTGAGAAGTGTATTGTATCCATTATTTCATTTCCTCTCTCTTTCTCTGGTCCATTTCATTTGACTGAGATTGGCATGGCAACTTAACCAAAGTTGTTTGCAGTCTTGACATGGAGATAGCAGACATCCAAGTGCAGGGTTGATGCATCAAGAATGGCTCCTTGTTATTGAAGATAGAGCATGATGGGATTTGTGAGATGTTTCACCATGGGGTCTCATCAAGAAGTACCAGATTCAAAAGCAGATCATTGAAGCCCACGGTGCTCCTGGATTGTGGTCAATACTGCCGCAGGATCTCTAGATCTCAGAGGTGCTGCAAATGTGGCTGGATGTGTGCTGCTGTACTGGAGACGAGCCCAAATATTCTTGGTTGGTGGATATTTCTGTGACTGTTCTTGGCTGCCACACCTCAACCTGCTTGCTGCTTGGAGTGCAACGTCTGTCCTTCAGCAGCAGCAGTTGTGAAGGACATCCATTTGTGCAAGATGGAGGGCATAGGAAGTGTTGGACTTTCCGCTGTTTCTCTCACCCACCCTGCAACCCATTTATACCCCCTGTCTTTTCACATTGGTCTCTCAACATGATAACCACATTTAATATACAAGGAGCCTGAGTTGTATCATCTGATGCACCAATCTCTTGTAGTCTTCACACCCTGAAATCAGATCCTCATCAACACTCCTGTCTCCAATAATAAGTTGTTTCTTGTCTGATTATTAAGAATTGGATATCTGTGTTGTGTAGTGTCTTTCTTACTCAAGCTAAAATTATTTTCTTTTTTTTAACTGACTCACAACTTGTTGCTTGTCTTAACCTAGCCTACTTCAAGTAGCTACTCCCCACCAGTTCTTCACCTTCCTTATCCGCCCTTGGATCTACTCCCATCTCACGGTCCACCTTAACAATCTCTTCAGCCAATCACCCTTTATTTCGACAGGAATTACGGGCATGTGAGCTAGGGACAGCGTCGATTTGATTCCTTTATCTGCATGATATGGGCAGTACAGAAGAAGAGAACATACAAAAACACGGGCATGATGATGAGGGAAAGATAGCTGCTGAGACGGACGACAAACGTATTAAAAGAGTTATTTACATATAAGTCGTCTTGCGTGTCGTTTTCTCTATAATATAAATATCCAAATACAACAAATGATGATATGAACTAAACCTCTCTACACAAAATAAACTGGGGGGTTTTTCTTTTGTTGATGTATGGTACGAGAGAGAAGAAGATGATGATGAGAAAAATTAAAAGCGAGTAGGAAACGACGGGGCTAGACATGTATGACGGTTGTAGAGGGAATAGACAGGAGGTGGTGCGCCTCCGCAAAGATCGACAACCCGCTGGTTGGGCGATATATCATTGGGGTTGTGTGTTGGCATCATTTGGCGCGTTTCAATAGCCAGCTTAATGTCACGTCAATGTTGGTGGACTGCTTGACGGAGATGGAGTGGATGCTGACTTCCCTTCCGGTTACTTTTGATAGTTCACTGTTCCACGACGAGACAAGTCATGAATCAGATGTTTGTTGAGCTCCAGCGAGATGATGAAAGTGGAACGGCGCACAGTTTTTCGATGAGTTGCACGACCTTGAGCGACTCCGGCAGGTCGTTCTTATTTCCCAAGACCAACAGGGGGATGCCGCTCAGTTCGGGCTTGGTGATGAGACTTTGCAGTTCGATCTTGGACGCTTCGACGGCTTTGGGGTCCGCTGAATCTACCACAAATACAATCGCCGTCACGCCGCGACAGTACCGCTCCCACATCGATCGGAATCTTGGCTGTCTTTTTTTTGGTTGGGGAGTTGGATCTATGTCGGTGGGTCACCTTTCGTCTGAATCATGGGTCCTAGAACGTACCCTCCAATATCTAAAAAAACAGCAGAATCCCCATGAGTCAATCAAGCACTGAAACCATGACACTTTATCTCAGCTGCCTACCCATAGTTTGATGGTGACGGATCCCTTTGTGTATTTCCGCATGTTAAAGCCCTTATGTATGTATGATGGACCGGGTCAAACAAACAGCTAGCTTTTACTACAAGAAGCGTTGGACGTACTACCGTTGGGACCATGGCATCAGAAAATTGGCCCGACTGTGATGGGTTGGGGGTGGAGAAGTGAGTGGGATGAGACAGGATGGTGTGTTGGGGTCAAGTTGGAGAGAGAAGGACAGACCATGATGACATTGACCAAGCTAGTCTGTATGATGCAAAAGGGGGGAGTCAGTTTACCAGGAGCGAGTCAGATGGATAGGACCAGCACCTTTCCCGAGTTCTGCAGGCCAATGATGGTGATTTCGAGTTCGGTGGAGAAGAACAGCGACTTGATCCACGCAAGCACGGCCTTGACTATCGAAGACATCTCTTTGGTGTGCTTTGTTTTTTTATTTTTTCTCTCTCTTAACTTAAGAGTGGCTGGCCCACTGATTATATAAGCCACTGACTGGGTTGCGGAATGGTAAGCCAATTTTAATTTAACACAATTGGTCCTGCGCATGATACAACATCAGAGAGGCAGACAAAAGAGAAATATGATCACAGCCGAATCTTGGAAGTGTAACGGGCCAACTCATGTGCAAACTTAGTCATAAACAGCACGTCTTCAGGACCAAACACTCTCAGGCGGTCGGGAGTGTAGGCGGAGAGGACGAAGCCGCCGGAGGAGCGGGAGGAAGCCTCCGTGCCGACAGCGAGAAGCATCGCGGATGCACACGGCGCGGCACCAGGGCTTTGCGGCTGGAGCCCCGCTTCCTCAGCCTCTTGGGCCGTGGGGTTCTGGTACAGCAGGCCGCCTTGCGGGGCGCGTAAGGCACGCAGACATAAGGCCCCGTCAATCACCGGGGCAGGCTCGGGCGTGTTGTAGCCCGAGAGTATCAGTGTTTTCGCCCCGCCATTCTCACTCGGCACCACGGCCGTCAGGAAGACCATCGACAAGTCCAGCGTTTCCCCGATCAGCATCGTCGCCAGATCAAACACTTTGCGCATCTTGGGCGTCATGCTGACATCCACCCCCTCAAACAATCCCGGCCCTAGTGTCTTGCCCACCGACTGTCCTGATGCGCCGCGATGGACTGAGCCTCCGGCCGGCAGCGAGGAGAGCGAGTGGTAACTGCTGAGTCGGCGGAAGAGGGAGGAACGCCCTGGGAGGGTGGCCACTGCCAATTGACCTCCTGCATCATCATCCCCAAAACCTCCGACTCTGCGTTGTCGCCCCCACCATTAATGGCAATTGGCGATGTGGCAATGGTCTTCAGTCCATGGGTCCACGTCTCATGGCTCGCCGTGAGGTTCTCCATCTTGTGCGCCATCTTCCTCGCGAACCATTTCTCGATTTCCCGCCGAGCGTATTCCGAGAGATACACCAGCCGCTTGCGGTCCTCCGTGCTAAACTCGGTCCGGGGCACAAAATCTACAATACATAGCGTCCCAATCGGACTCGCGTTCTCCTCCGACGTCTGCGTCTTGTCCATGTTCGGCGAGATCAGCGGAACCCCCGCGTAGAATCGCACCTTCAAGTTCTGCACCAGCGGCCCTTTCTCAAATCGCCAGTCCTTGTGCGAATCTAGAACTGCAAATCCCTTCCGTCCACTCAGGATCGTATGTGCACCTATACATCATTTTTTTTTAAAAAAAGTTAGCCTTTTGCTGACATAGCCTTAACATGACGTTGTTTACTTACAAAAACTGATATCTTTCGTAATATCTCGCAACTCTGCGAGGCCCACTTCTGCGAGCCCAGATTCGGCCAAGAAAATCTGGCGAGTATCATCCAGGACCTGAGGTAGAGGGGAAACGTCAAACATTATAAAGAAAGAAAGGACAGAAGAAGGACTTACAGATAAGAGACATATGGCAGCCTTAAAGACGGTGCGGCACTCATTGACGAGTTTTCTGAGGACAGGATGTTGTTCCAGAGTTTCGGGGGAGAAGGGATGCTTTGCATGCCGCTAGCGAGGGCGGATTTCTCAGAAATCTCGACGCCACGAACGGAGGTGCTGGAGCTGGAAGAGGGCGTTCCCAGGGGGATTCGAGACTCAGCGGGGCGCTTCCCTCCGTCATCAGTTTCTCTCCCGCCTCGACGCGCCCCTTCCAGCGCGCCAGCCCCGCCTCGGACGTGTCGTACGGCTTGCTGCCAAACACACCCAGCCGGTTCAGCGTCAACTGTCGCATCTTCTCATTCGCTGGTACGGGTGCTGAGTAAAATCTCGCCTCGTACGCCGACGGCGTGTCACCCTCCTGCATCGGTGGCAAAGGCGGGTTGAACACATCGATTTGGTCCTATGGTAGAGAGAAACCCCTTTAACCGGCATCACTCTTCAATCGAGCCTTATTAACAAGATTGCACACTTACGTTGGCATAGTACCGGTGAAACTCGTCCCAGGTCTTGGGATGAGTTTCAAGCGGACTAGAAGCACTGATCCTGACTTTCAACACGGCCACCATTTTCTTGACATGAGTCTTGGCCCCGCTGGACTTGAACTTCCAGGAATTGAAGATGGTCGCGCGTTTAGGCTGGTGAGGGCCGAGGGAGCCGGCGGCGACGGAGTCAAAGTCGAGGAGCTTCTCTTCGCGCTGGATGATCTCGGTGCGGGTGACGATATTGTTCTTGTGGCCGGTGCTGCCGTCGGATTTGTGGGTGAAGGCCTTGAAGGCAATCTGTCGGATGCGGGTGAGCCGGATGGTCTTCTTGGACTTGGTGTTGTGCGGCTTCTTGTGCTTGCTATCGGCCATCTCATCCTCGCTATCACTCACGGCAGGCGTGTGCGAGTCCAGCCATACGTCGTCGTCACTTCCTGGCGCCTTCAACGACGACGTGCTGGTGGCCGTGCCTTTCTTCCAGAAATAGTCCGACGGCCGCGACTTGCCTACTACATAGGGGCCCGCCTGTCCACGCAGCGAGGTATTGTACAACGTCGAGTACGGAAGCAGCACGCCCAATGTGGGGTTGATCACGGCGGTAGACATCTTGTGACGACGTGAAATTGATCAGCGCTATCTACGGCGGGGTAAAACCGGTTCAAACAGCTAGTTGTATGTTCAAAAAAAAAAAAAGGGAATAGGTGGTAGACAGATAGTACGCTCTTGGGCAAATGGCCAGCGAGTGCCCAGTAGACGCGAGGGTTGGGAGGTTTTAGCGCGTTGGATCGAATAAGGGTATAATAAAGGTTATTGCGATGAGAGGGACTAGGACGGATTGGATATCTATATCTGTGCTTTGATGGAATGGATGAAGCAGGATGGGGGGATATCCGAGAAGACAGGACCGGGCACTCTTTTTATAAAAATACCTCAGCTCTGTTGTGCGTCTCGTGCGGGATATCCAGGGCACACAAGATCACTGGGCCGCTGGGACAGGCGGAGAAGCGGACGGGAGGGCTGGTGGGGCAGGCCAAACCAACCTTCCTCTCTAACCTTCAAGTCTAGGCACCAGTCAGTCGCGGATGTAACATGTATATTACCACACGAAACGATGGCGAGTGGACCTGCAGATAGGAAGTGTGATGTCCTTGCTGAACTGGGCCGATTTGCAACGCTTTTTTTTTTTGGCCATTTACTGGGGCTCCTTCGACACAAGAACCTCGACGGCCATCGCGCGGAGAGCAAAGCTTTGTGTTCCTGGAGTTTGATGGGGCCAGAGATGGCATTCAAAGCCTCTCCGCCTCCGCCGGTCGAGCACCATTCTAAGTCAAGCAGAGAGAGTCCCGATGGGCAGCGGCCGGTCTTCCCCTGCCTGTATCAACTGCTTGCCACAGCTCCACTGGCCTTGAGAGGTCTCGTGGAGCCTTGCGCGCTAAGTTACGACTTGAATTCCCGAATGGTTTTATTCCAAGCTGTCAGATCGTCGCTTCACGCTTCATCAAACACTAGTGCTCTCGTGTCTTTTTTTTCTGTTAGTTCTTACCGTTTGTAAGGTGTGTCACGGCTGGAGCTGGAATTCTACTTAAGGATAATAAATAGCCTGGCTCACCTTGGTGCCTTGTGCACCCCATATGATCCCAATGCTTGTCATCAACTTCGCAATATAGTTTTTTGTTTTGAGGTGCTGCGATCAGTGCCACACAATAAGCAATCTGATGGCCAAAATCACGAAAGTTAATGGTCTCAGGGTCTTGAAAAGTGGTGTAAGACCTCCAAACATCAAGCGACAATGCAAGAGGTTTGTTTGCAAGTCACTGCCCAGGCCCAGCCTGAGTTGAATCAAGCTCTATCTCTAGATTTAGAATGCTATCATGGTCTTTAAAAGCAATGACATTGTTGTTCTCATTCAATCAGAAAGATCAAATCAATCCGTGAATGAGACTCCTACTTCAGAGATCAAGATCAGAACTTGCAATGGTGGACTACTATGCCACATGGTGCTATTTGCCTCAACTAGGGTTAGCGGAGCAGCCTTCCCATCACACTACTGGTTCCATAGCACAAGTGGCCTCTCAATGTGGTGCCACTATGCTATGCTACAGCACACTATAGCACTTGAGGTGGGGTTTTTCTACTCAAGAGTGCTGCAGCAAGCCCATTTCTGGGGCTTGTGTGTGGCTAGTGATATCTGATAAAAAAAACTGGAATAACTGACCAAAACATCTAGCTGTTAGCAAGATTGAATCCTAGGTGCTATGCTACTCTAACACTGCTGTTGGTGTGCCTAGCATAGGAACTTGCATCAGAAGAAGAAAGTTGTGCTACCTTCTGATGAGAAACATCAAGAAGCAATGGGTGTGGCTTTGACATGCTGCAGTCTGTGCAGATCAGTGCCAAGATAGCATGAAAACAAGAAATGGGAATTTATGGGATGGCATGCAATACAAAGCACACTGCAAAAAGGGAAGGCTTGTGCAAGGGAGGAAGATGAGTTTCCCCAGAGAAACAGTGTTGGGCAAGGTTCACTTGGTTAGGATGAAGCAACAATTGTAGCCACTGCAAGACTAGTGCCCAGTGTGGTTGAGGCAGGTGAATATGGGGCTGCAGCCAACCAACTGGGATCATAATATATGGGAGTTATGTGAGTGCCACATCAGGTCAATAAAGTTGCCATAGACCGGAAAGTGTGAAATTATGTTTGATCTGTTTGGCAAAAGCAGTCCTGTTTAGCAAAAGCAGCCCTGTCAGCTTGCAGGGAGAAGAGTCATGTAGCTGTTGGATCCACAAGGGAATCTATCAAGTATATGATGACTTGTAAGAACTGTAAAGCCTGATGATTGTTAAATGTGAGGTTATTATTAAAAAATAATCAGAATTTTGAGATTCCTGTGTTGATGAAATTATACAGCCAATCCCAAAAAGCTTGCAGATGGAGCTGGGAGATTTGGCCAATTTTTCTACTCTGCATCTCATCACCTGTACAACCTGGTATGCAGGCTCAAGATAGGTGGTTTGCAGGCCAATTTCAGCAATTTCAAGGTGAGAGATGGTCTGCAAACCCAGGTGCACAACAATGGAGGAGGCAGTCTGAGTCAAATCTGCTTGAGGAATTGGATGGGACAGGTCCCATCCCTCCAACTTCCAAAAACAAAAAAAACAAAAAATTATTTGTTTCAGCTGCGTTGCCAAGGCCTGTATGGGCCAACAGGGCACAGAAAATAAAAAACAAAAAATTGACAGTCCCAGGCCGCAAGCTTTTTTGGATTGGCTGTATCTTTAAGGTGACAAAGGAATCAATTTTGAGGAAGAATTTTGTCTCTTCTTCAATTAAAAAGTAGGGAAGAATCAAGGAAATAAACCTTATAAAAATGGAACCATTGATCTGCCACCAGAATAAGCATGAAATATGACATGTGAAATGAACATGAATAATGGAACACAGCTGTGCAGTCTATGTAGGGAATTCAAAACTAGTCATTGGCAAGAATGAGATGTAGGATTTCATTACAGGCTGGTAGGTGATGTAGCAAATCACATATCAATTGGGGGATAATCAAGCATATGAGGTGTGGAGAGTGGCCTCTCACATCACAGCTTGGGGGAGGGCAATCTGTTGTTGACATAGGCTTATGGTTATGCTTCTATCAAAACTAGTTGTGTATTTAGTCTATTTATGTATTTTCTGTTTCACTTTCACCAATGGTGGACCACTATTCTAAACTACCCTATATGACCAAGGGTAGCAGTTCTTTTTTTCTGTCCAAGTTGGTGTAGTGTTACTTGATTCCAACAATCACTAAACTGACTGGTAGCATATAAGTGGACTTTTGTTTTTTCATGAAGCTTCATGTAGTATTAGTTGAAGATAATTGTTTCTACATCAAAAAAGAGTTTATTTTTTATAGAATAAAAATAATTTGTTAAAAAAGGTGTAGTCAAATATAGGTTATTCTAAAAAATGTGAACCTGATTAACAGTTACACTAGAAAGTATCATAGCTGAAAACAAGTTATGCTACAATAATTTCTCTTTCTGGAACTTAAAACTAATTTCAAAATAAAAATCACATTGGTGATCATGTAGGGGTCAATTGTTGACCCATCACTACATCATGAGAAAGTGAGGCACTATAACTAGACAGAAAGTCTAGGAGAGTAATTCTAGAACCAAAAAATTCTTTGGAAAGGAAGCTAGCTTTGTAGATAATAATGTTAGAACTCTCTGTGAGTGTCAAGACATGATGGTGAATGTGAAGAATGAGAAGGAGAGAAAGAAGGAGAAATAAAGAGAGATGAGTGGTGTACCTAGCTCAGTAGATATTTGTTTCAAAAAGGAAAAAAAATCTGAGAATTGAATTTGTTAAACATGGTAGATAAAGTATTTTGAATGACCTCACAATGAGTTCATTGCCAAATTCAATTGAAAATGTAGAGAAGGAATAAAAGGGGAGAAGTAGAAATGTTTTACTGAGCAATTAAGGGTTGATATGTGCAGTCTTTTGATTATTGATCTTGAAAAATCAAGTTTTAATCTCATCCTCAAGGTTGTCACTGATTGATTTGTCTGAGGTCAAATGAGACTAATTGAATTCTAATCATACACAAGATGATACTGAGACCCTTATCATGACAAAATAAACAAGAAAAGTTGAAGAAAAACTATGAAATTATAGCATAGCTGAATCCTTTTTGCTTGATGTTAGTGTAGCTGATCCACCTTTATGCGGAAGTGTAGCATAGCTTTTTCACTAGCTTGCAACACTAGAATACCACTATCAAGACTCATGCTATGTTATCAGATACAAAGGAAAAAATCCATATTTTTTTAGTGGCAGTTGTGAAAAATTGGCACTAAAAGTCACTCTTATTTAGGGTAGCATAAAAATTTAACACTATCACTGAAAGAAAAACTCAATCAACTGCCTGCAGTTGATTGAGTTTTTCTTGCATTCTATGCTACATGAACACTAATGGTAGTGTAACTGGCCCACAGTTGCTTTTTCCTGTGACCTTCATTCTTCTTCTTCTCCCTCATGTCACTCCTTTCCTTACCAGTCAAATTGTTATTATTATTATTCAAAATTTGTCTGTCTGAGCAACCCACAACTTGGGCCCCATTTTTGGCTGTCCTCAGAATTAATAAACCAGAAAAGATTCTTGTCATCACCCCTATTGGGTTTAATCTCCCAGGATATGTGTATGACACATATGAAGTGTAGCCCCTAGCATGCTTGTTTGGCTGCCAGTATCATATCCTGCATTTGAAACTGGGAAGAGGTCAAACCATTGTTGGGGATGGGTACCAAGTGGCTTATTTGTGGCAGGCAGCAACATGGATGATTTTGAGTTGTTTTTGGATATGATGAGAAAGGGGGGTGTAGATTTTATGGCTTTCTGAGCTTGAAGTCAAAGAAGAGAGGGATGAAGAAGGTTTAGATTGGGGCAGATTCACTTTGAAAGAGGGGCACCGGACAGGCTCAAGGAGGCATGGAAAAAGAAGGTGGAGAACCAATGATGAGATTCCTTTTAGCTAGCCTGAATATATAGTCTATGTACAAGCAGGTCAAAATGTGGTTGAGAAAGAATTGAATAAAAAAGAATTTTGAATCAAATCAACCAAGAGATGAATTGAGTTCAGACCAGACAGACTAGACAAACAAGATCAATAATAATTCTGGTTCTAGATAATCTGAAGAAGAAAAAAAAAGACATCACAAACAAGAAGAGGTGTTAATTCCTCTTGATCTGCTGAGAAAAATCAGGAAACAAGAAGTAATTCATTGAGATAAGAGGGTGAAAGTTTCACACATCAGACTACTTTTATATTACTATAATGTTTGATGATTTTTTGAAAAAATAACAACAAGAATCAGAACCGGGCTTCTCTTTTTGACCAAAAATCAGTAGCATAACAGCCCTGGTTTGGGACCAGGGACCACAGGCAATGCAGTTTTAGCGGATTTTTGAAGCCATTACGTGCCCGCTGTGGTATTCTTAAATGTTGAAAATTAAAAAATTATTTCTTCTATTCTTTTTCTCTTTTCTTTCTCTCTTTTTCTATCTTTTTCCATACAACAGACCAGAAATCAGCAAATCTGATTGGAGAAACAGACTCTACGGCTCAATTTACCCTATGGTCACCTTGGACGGCAACCTCTCAAACCCCTTGGATCAGAAGTTACACCCCCTCCTTGGCCACCTTCAGTACTTATCACCAATCACCACTATCATTTACATATCACACTCCTTACACAACCATCAGTACATTACACAACCAACACAACAACATACTACATACACCATACACATACAACAACATACTACATACAGGACAACCACCCCATACTCTCAATCACATGGACATGCACGATGCATGCGGGCTCATGCTGGCTAAACTAGTGGATTTCCCAAGATCTGATCTAGTTTAGTGTGTTTGGTCTGAGCACATGACTCTTGCAGATACCATGTGGTGTCATGCAGTGTCATGCAGGTGCATGCAGTCTAATTTAGTGGATTTTCCAAGATCTGATCTAATTTAGTCTGTATGTGGCTGTGCATCAATCACCTCATACCAGATCGGATCTAATTTAGTCTGTATGTGGCTGTGCATGATCACCTGATCCAAGATCTGAGCTATTTTAGTGGATTTTCCTTCTATGACACCACCTTTTTGACAGGCTGTGCAGGCACATGACCTGATGGCTGTGCAGTTGAGTCCTGTATTTGGTTGTTCTATTGTGTTCCATGGCTTTTCCAGGCCAGCACAAATCCCTCATTCTGGCTAAATTCCCTCAATGCTGTGTAACCAGGCCAGCCAAAATCCCTCATTAATGTCTATATAAGCCTGTAACTTTTTTGTCACTTCCCCCTTCCTCACCAGATTCTGGCATCAGATTTTATTTACACCCTTATTAGTCTTTATCCCCTATAAATACTATCCAGCTGGTCACTCTATATTATTAGCCCCTCAATATTATAGTTCTACACTTTCATAACCCCTTACACCACTCATTGCAACCCTTATATTCAACCAACCCCCTTATATTCAATATTGCCCTCACTGGGGTTTGAACCCACTACCTCTACCCAACTTTATTCCTCAGAGCCTGAGCCCTTACCAGCTAGGCTATTCACCCTTTCTATAAACCTCAACACCCTTTCCTCAATCTATTACACCTCTCATCACTCAACACTCTTCATCATCATCATCACTCATCATCATCACTCATCACTCATCA
>SMGU01009105.1:0-14689 GCA_004348175.1 Puccinia novopanici
TACTTGATCATGTTGAAATATCTTGTACTTGAAGGCCACCATATATCCCAAACTTTTTGCTGCAAATACGGCTCTTGCTTTGCAATTTCTATAATTTTTTTCTTTATCAAGCCTGTCTCATGGCTCATTTCAGTGTAGACACTTGCAATGCTGCGGGTCATCCAGTTCAACACTTTATCGTATTTGATTTTTCTTTTCTGCAATAGGTCTTGTTCTGCATCTTGTGATAGACCCCCCAAAATGGATGGACAATTACGGACATTAACGTCATATAATTTGAAGTTGCCAATTTTCAGATAAATTTGTGTGTTGACTCTTTTCAACCCGGATTCGATCTCTTGGGTCAACAATTTTTTTATCTCGAGGAAATCAGGAGGACTTGCTGTACCAAAGACACGAGCTGGGTTAGTATTGGTGTGATCAATCTGGATGGTAGACTTCAGAAGTCCATCATCTGGATTGATCAAGTGAGCTTGATCCTCAACTTGATGATCTGGCTGGTGGAAATGTGCGAAGTGATCGATGACCGCCTCCCTGGGCAGTAGTTGCTGGCTCTCGGCGTGTTCATTGCTCATATGATCAAAAGCCACCATATTTTGCGGGTCGTCAAGGAATTCCTGCAACCAGTCTTGAGACGAAAGATTTGGATCAAGGGGCGAACCGGCTCCACTTGAAGATTCAAGGCTGCTGGGTGGAAACGAGTAGAACTCTGGATTGAACGGGGGAATCTGATCCAGGGAGGGATGATAATGATTTATATCTTGGTCTTGTGTGATTATATTGACGCCATGTTGTTCGGCATAGGGCTGATCCCTTCCAGGAACTTGGCCGTGGTTCCAGAGTCCTACAGTGCCAACGTTGGAATGGAAGGCAAGAGAGTCCGTTTGCAGATGACCTAGTGGTCCTTGCAGATTGTCCACAGTCACAGGCTGCTCGTTATAGCGTACTCGTTTCTCTTGTTGGCTCCGATTGGAGGGTACTAGCGGCCGTTCAAGACCGATCCTATCCGCCGCAACTGGACTCATGACCTGAGTATGGGAGGCACCTTGTATAACGCGCAGCTCTGGCTCGGCCATCCGTGTAGCAGAAGGCTGATCAACTCGAGCACGCTTCCGTGAGTTCAACACCCCTTCCTCATGGTTGCCAGCAGGTAGCAATTGAGCCCTAGCTGGGAGACTTCCGGGTGGAGCTGCTGGCTGGACCTCGTGACAGTTGAAAATTTCATCTCGATCAAGGGAGAGGTTGTGTTCAAGGGTCGGCACGCCGATTGCGCTCTCGACGCCCAAGAAGAAAAGAAGCAGACGGATGCATGGCATGGGAAGAGTAGAAGGATATCGAAACTGGAGAAGTAGTGACAAACAGTTAATGGAGCACATTTTTTTTTTCGATGGTTCAAACAATGAGACAAATCATTAGGAATAGAGGAAAAGATCAACAGAAGTATGATAAAGACATTTGTTATGCAGATACCAGGTCTTTATATGGAATGTATTACATGGTTTGTGTTGTCGAGTGTGCTTGTTAGACTGTAGTACAGGCCAATTATCCTGTCTTGCGAATTAGCTCTACTACAACAGCCGTTGGCTCAAGCAACCGGGGCAGAACTACACCGGCCAAACGGGACACTCCTGTCGGAATATGGTGTACCTGGTACAGCCCAACGAGACACTCCCATCGGAATATGAGTACCTAGTTCCGCTCAAACGGGCATCATGGCTCAGACGGGTTTGACTCGAGCCTACAAAGCCACTTCAAACTTTCTGCCTGCAACACAGGACCCCGGCAAGCTCACCCAGAGGGGGATGTTGAAAAAAGTGGATTTTGACCAAATTTCTTACCTGATTTTAGACCTGTAAATACCTTTTTCAAGACTGTTATAGGCTGAGGCAGAAATGTGACTAACTAAGCCCAAAAAAATTGCAAAACCCCAAGAAATCTAGCGGAAACTATTTGGTTTTGATAGTTTTCTGCCAATTTGAGGCCTGTTTTTGATACCTGAAAAGCATGATTCCATGAGTACCCTAGTTTCAGCAAAAACAGTGAAGTAATACCTTTTTCAAGGGCACCATTCTGTCAATTTTGTGATTTTTCCATACCTTTTCCAACACCCCCCTCTAGGGAGGCTTGCTGGGGTCCTCCTGCAACCACAAAAAAACCTTCTCATACCTGAGTGTGAATGCTAGGTCGGCCTCAACCTCTCTAGTGCTTGAGTCTCCCTCACCTTACCTGATCATGAGCTCCACACTCAGGCTCTGACACTCTGGACTCACCTCAAAACCCATCCAAATCCATCTTTGCTCCATGTTTGACCTGACTTACCTTTCTGCTTCTGTTTCCCTCTCATCTTGTTCTTGTTGTTTTGATGCCAAAATTGGCATCACTTTCTTCTTGAAGACTGCTTCTCTGAAATCCTCCTCCATAACTCTCGTCTTGTCCAGTTATCTAATGGTATGTTTTCATACAATAGTTTTTCCTTTATCTCAGCTGGTTCTCATTATTTTCATGTGTTAGTCTGGATTTGCTTCTAGGTATAAAATCTTCTATTCTTCACACATGGCAAAATAAGGGAACTAACATTAAGCATGATATCACAAGATTGTTGTTCCGATTGCATTCCAGTACACATTTTTTGGTGTGAGAGACATGATAATGTGGTCGATGAGACATGATTGGTTTCCCTTTGAAGTTCTGATTCTGGTAGGGCTGCCATCCGCTTTACGTGTGCTAGAGGAACAAATCGCTTCGGGGGTATGATGGACGAGCATGAATGAGTCATAACGACGGCCAACCTAATCGAAATAAGATCTCAAGTCGAATTGATCGCGATTTTGATCTTTGACGATGACGCCGAGTTCGGTGGCGATAGCGTCGATGAGGAGTGCGGGGGTGACGTCGAAAGCGGGGTTCAGGGCGTGGGTGTTTTCGGGGGTGACGAGCACGGTAGCGACCCTGAGGTCATCATCCCCCCCAGCCCCAGTGGGGGTTTCTTCCATCACTTTCCCCCGGACCGTGCAGGCTTCTAAACTAGGTCTTTCCTCGATCCGAATCTCTTGTCCGGACTTTATCTTCAAATCTATCGTCGTCCGTGGCGCTGCAATCACTACCGGAATCCTCCCATGAAGCTTCGGGTTGTTCCCATGCTTGCAGATTAAGGATATTTGGTATGTGGATATCTTGTTGGCCGTGTCTCCGTTTGATGCGATTCTAGTTATTAGCGATTTGGTATTCGGGGAGATGAAAATAAGGATAAATGGACTGATGACAATAACACAGCCGGACGTGTATGAGGAGAAGGGAGGTAACTTACCGGTCTGCACCAGCGACAAAAGCATCAACTTTTCCCGATTGAATTAACCAGCCGACGGCGGAGTCGCAGACCATCGAAGACGGGATGGAAAGGGCTTGCAGTTCCAAGCTGGTTAGTCTAGCACCCTGTAGATACGGGGTGGTTTGCATGAAATAGACATGCTCTAATCTGTTGATTTCATGCAGTGCCGTGATGATTCCGAGGGCGGTACCATATCCGGACGTGGCAAGGGAGCCGGTATTGCAGACTGTCAGGACCGACATCTTCTGTTGTGGCTTCAGGCGCAGGCTTTCAATCAACCAATCTGCACCCAACCGCCCCATCTTTTTATTCCGCTCCACGTCTTCTGTCCATATCAGCTTGCATAATTCAACTATCTGTTTGATCATCAGGTCGACTCGTCCTTGATGGTTGTCAGTAGGATCTTGGGTAGTAGTAGTAAGCAGTAGATCAAACTGTGTGTTGACTCTTTCGATTGCTTCATGTAAATTGACGGCAGTTGGACGGGCAGAAACCAAGAGGCTGGAGCTTTGCTGCAAATATTGCTTGACATCTTCTATCGACAAAGAGTCGGTCTTGTTTGTTGAGAGACGCAATAAGCCACACGCCAAGGCTAAGGCTGCCAGCGAGCCGATGGCCGGCGCGCCTCGTATGTTCATTGCCTTGATGGCCGCATGTGCCTCGGTGGGGTTGCTGATAGTTATCCATTTGAATTGATGGGGGAGGAGGAGCTGGTCGAGTATCTCTACCGAATGTGCTTCCTCCAGGGGCTTACCGTCGATCAGCCGAATAGATAACAGCCCCGAGGATGCGGTACCACTACTGGAAGACATGTTGGGATAGCTTACAACGGGGATGTTGGTGACTGAAAGAAGAAAGCGAAAGAGTCAGCAGATGCCATGGAAAATGTTGTTTGGAGACTTACGAGTAGTTCCAGTATGATTGCGCAGTCGAGACTTGTAGCACAGCAAAGAGTACAAGGCCAAAATATATTATTTACTACATGCTCAACTTCAGGGCTCCCTTAGACTGGGAGGGACACAAGGATGGTCAAAACAAAATCATGGTGACTACGGTCACAACAAGCCTCATGAGCCGGTTCACAACGACCAAAACTCAACAAAACTTGCAAATCAACTCAGTACATAAATGTTGCACACCTGCTGCGCATCTTATTTTTATGAGCCTCAGCAGAGTGATTTGAGCAACTGTCAAGCATCTATTCTGCTTTGGAAACAATGCTGAGTACCTATAAATATGTGCCCAGGAAAGTCTCGCCGGCAGTCGTAACCAGCCATAAGAAAAAAAAAAGAGTAAAGAGACCGACCGGCACGACTTGAAAGAAATGCGTACGGAGATCTGCCCAGGGTACACCACGACTTTCCGATGATCAGCACGATCAGCACGATCATCGGCGAAGCCACCATGACGGCGGTCGGTCATTGCAGCAAAAGCCTAACGAAAAACGTTCAAGTCAGGAAGTGGGTCGAGTCATTGAGATCTCACCTTTCACTACCACTATTCCGAGCCATCTGCTGGAAAACGTCCAAGTGAGGCAGTGGTCGAGTATCTCTATAACTGTCTGCACCTGCCGACCTTTTTCATTTATTAACCCTTTGGATCCGAAGGCAAATACATCCTTTACTTTGTCAAAATACACCTCGAGTCACAATGAACGCTGCATTCGGCCTCATCATCATCTCCGTCCTTGCCGCGCTGGGCCCCGCAGTCTCAGCTGCCGAAGAGCCCTTCTCGTGCTACTATTACGGCGGCGCCAACACTACTCGCGCCAGTAGGCCACCTTCAGCATTTTTCACGAGACATGAGCAAGATTAAACGTGTTCATAGTTGCTGACTTTTTTCTGTTACGTATTGGGACTCCAGATTGCAACGACATTCCAGGTCTTGTATGTTCCGGAGGCTGTCGTGACAGTTTTGTTGGTGAGTGGACTGAATTCAAAGTATATACTTGGGCAGCCGGAGCATGTCAGATAACGATTTGGTTATTTTTGTTTTATATCTGGGGAATCTCGACGCGGCAGTGGCCGAAGGATGCACGGACAACAATAGTCAATCGGGAGCGGTGACTACCCAGACTTGTAATGTCGCTTTTGGTCGCAACACGGCGGCGGCTAAGGGTGAGTGATATTAGCCATCAGTGCACAGCAGGCCAGCGTTCTAACTGCACGTGGTAATTCTCGTGTAAACGCAATCCAATGCTCGGCCACAGCTTGCTTCACCACCCAAGGGTTCTTCACTTGCAGGGGTCGGGTCAGCGGCCGCACTAGTATGTAGTTCTTTTCTCATGGAGCTAATAACGATGATTAATTGGTTCGCAGAAGTTAGTTGTTGACGCTCCCTAAATTGTGCTATCTGCCCTAGACTGCTACGGTTGCTCCAAGAGTACCAACTAAAGCAAAGTTTCGCATTACTCTCCAATTCTTTTTTTTTTCCCCTAACGGAAACAAGAATTGAATGCAGCAGAAATACCATCCAAGCTAACCTTCATATATAACCTGTTGTCTTTTCCAGATGCCGACGTTGTTCTGTTGGTGATAGGTTTTGCTCACAGCTCAAGTGGAGACCGGATGATTTCTACCTTTCCCACGAAGGATGAAGTCCATCCTATCTGAGCATAGAGTCTTCAGCAAGATTCCCTTCATGTGTTTCATCCTCGATTTGTTTCACTTTATCTCTCTCTCAGTTGCTGCTTACTGCTGCCAGATTTGTGCAATAAACTGAATAAGGCAAAAATTATAAACACTTCTTGAAAACAATCTCAGTTCCTTTTGGAACTTGATTGAGAATTAGGCTGCAATTATAAACAGCTATTGGTTCATTTTTTTTGATTTGAGTTTGGATCATTTTCCAACTATTTTTTTAATTTATATTTTCTTACTTTTTAATTTTCAAAAAAAAATAATTCAAAATGGGATCTGTCCCCATTTTGGTGTAAAAAATAATATAAAATCAAACCCATGAGCAATGATATTACACAGTTTGGAGGGTGTACCATTCATTTCATGATGTATAGCCATATACAGCCAATGTGGCCACACGCTGGCCCCCGGCATTTCCACTCCATCTTCAGAATCCCACCTGGCTGGCCATCATTGCTCTTCCTATCTGACAACAATAATGAGCAGGATCCCTGGACTCAATGACAACCTTGATTACCAAACAACTGGACTTCCTAGTCCATATGGGGAAGGGGGGATGTACCAACCCTCCCCCACCCAGCCAAACAACTCGGGCCCTCCTTACCAGCACTCACACACGCCCTGCTACCCCCACTCACAGCTAGAACCATATCAGGACAGTAACTGCTTCCAGCGGGATCCACTCGGATGTAGACAAGCGCAGTTTCTTGACAAGCATGCTCAACAAGTAGCTGATGCCAGAGCACAATGCCATATATGTTTAGGTTGGCGCAGTGGGGGGCTAACATTGTAGCAAGTTGTCAGTGGGTGGCTCACAGATGAAAACATGGCTGTTTTGTGTTTTTGGGCTGCCTTCCCAAAATGTTTATGATTGTATATTTTTTTGGAATTGTTTTGAATACTTTTTGAAATAGGGGGGTTCACAATATGATTTCATCAGGAGCCTTTATGAGCCTCATTGGAAATGCTAAAAACGACTTACACATCACTTTTTACATCTCACATCAACAGGGTGTGATTGATCAAAAAGAGACTACCTGGTTTTACTGATTTGGGTCAAACCTACAACTTAGAAACATGTACCCACTGCTTGCCTTTATTGTTGAGTTGTTTGAGTTGCTTGTTTTAAGCTAAAATTTAGTCGTTGGAAAAAAATTTAAGTGGGATTGGAAGCAAAAAACAATATTGTGAACCCCCCTAATACATTTTTGTTTCAAATACAATTTAAAAAACAGTTGGAAAACAATCCAAAATCAAAAAAAAAAAAAGAACCAAAAGCTGGTTATAATTGCAGCATTATTTTTATTTTTATTTTTATTTTTATTTTTATTTTTATTTTTATTTTTATTTTTATTTTTATTTTTATTTTTATTTTTATTTTTATTTTTATTTTTATTTTTATTTTTATTTTTATTTTTATTTTTATTTTTATTTTTATTTTTATTTTAGAGCCTTGGGAAAACAACTCCCATATTTTAGTCAAACGACTCCCACGATGTAGCAGACGTTGATTTTGGGAGTTGTCCAACTAATCCCATTTGCAGGATGGGAGTTGTCAGCCCAATCCACATAAAAAAAATATTCAAAAATACATGACCCCCCGGGGAGTCGCTGTGCAAAATCAAACCAGAGACATGGGAGTCGGTGGATAAACCACCCCCAACGCACGTCGCGGGAGTCGCTCAGCATCCTCAGCCTGCCAACTCCCATGAAAAAGAAACCTTAACGAACCACAACCTCACTCCATACACACACAGCACCCTCACCAAACACCACACCACACACACACCCCCAACACCCAAAATGTCCCCAGAAGCGCCCAGTTCCCCCACTCAAGCCACTCTAGACCCTTTCCTCCACCAAATTACCCAAGAAATGCTAGAAAAAAGACAAAAAAATCAACAAAAAGAAGAAATAAACAATCAAAAAAAAGAACCCACAAGCCACAAGACCCCCCTTGAGAGAAACCCAACCAAGAGCCTCCCAGATTTAAATCTAGCCACCACTATTGAAGAACAGAAGACCATTGAAGACTGTCTAGCCATCCTTGAGAAGCAAAACAGCCACAAATATGAACAAGAAACTGCCCAACAACATGAAGAAAAGAACAACAACACCACCCACCCTTCCTGTCAAGATAACTCTGAAGAAAATCAACAAATCCCAGCTCCCCCCAATGGGATTTACTCAGACTCCAAAACTTTGAAGACATCAATCAAGGAATTTGTGATTGCTCATGGCTATTCCATAGTAATGAAGAGGTCTGTTCCTGGAAAGAGCATGATGTTCAAGTGTGACAGGTAAGTCTCATCTTTTTCAATTTCTATTATTTTTTTTAATTTTATTCTATTCTATTTTTTAATTTAATTTAATTTAATTTAATTTAATTTAATTTAATTTAATTTAATTTAATTTAATTTAATTTAATTTAATTTAATTTAATTTAATTTAATTTAATTTAATTTAATTTAATTTAATTTAATACAATTACCCACAAGCATCCCAACGTCACGCGCTTGATCAATTGCCCTTTTGCCGCCTCCACTTATCTCCAAAAGAAGGCCAATCACTGGAAATTCACTGTCTCCAATCCCAATCACAATCACCCCCACTCCCTAGACAGCAAACAGAAGACTCACCCAAAATCTCTTTGAAGAAATGAAAAAGCTTGGAGATGCCGGACTCAAACCCTCATCAATTCTTGAATCACTGAAGAAGACCAACCCCAATGAAACAATCTTAGCCACCATCTCAACAATCTATGCTGCCCAAAAGAAAGCTCACAGTAAATTGCTTCAAGGAATCAGTCCCATTGTCCACTTCAACCAAACTTTTGAAAAATATGATTTCACCACTGTCACAAAAGTTGATGAAGACAGCAAACTGAAAGGTCTTTTTTTCTGTCATGCTCTGTCAATTAATCTCCTCAAGTCCTACCACCACATCCTCCTCCTTGACTGTACTTACAAGACAAACAAGTACGAGATGCCTCTCCTCCACATTTCCGGGATTACGGGTGCCAACAAAACCTTCAGTCTAGCCTTCTGTTTTATTGCTCAGGAAACCAAACCATACTACAATTGGGCTTTTGAATGTCTTCTCACAATCTTCACTTCAAATCAAATTCCCCATGCTGATGTCTTCCTCACCAATCAAGAACAAGCCCTCATCAACTCTCTCAACAAATGCTTTCCCAATTCAACTCATCTCCTCTGCACCTGGCACATCCAAAAGAATCTAGTCACCAATGCAGCCAAAATCATCAAGGACAAAGATCTAGAAGCCAAAATGATACGTCACTGGAACAACTTGATTATATTGAACTCTCAAGACAGATTCTACTCCTCTTTTGAAAGTTTTGCTTCAAAATATGGCGGGAAATTTCAAGAGTATATGAACTCAACTTGGCTACCGGTTGCAGAAAAATATTCAAACGCTTGGACGTGTCAGATTTGTCACTTTGATCACTGGACTACCTCTCAAATGGAATCAGCTCACTCCTTCATTAAATCTTGATTGCTTGGCCCCAACAACTCCTTCACTGCCGTCATCAAGTTAATAACTAATGCCCTGGAACATCAGTCACACAAGATCTCTGCCCAGTACCATCAATAAAAAAGCAACTCACTCAAGTATATTGGCAACATCTTTGATGAATGCCACGGAAGAATCACTCACTATGCGCTTTGGAAGGCTCGGAACAATTTCACTGAAACTTCCCGCATTGACAAGGATTCCGGTTGCAATGGCCACCATCATGTATGGACAGGCATCCCTTGTAGACACCAGAATTTGGCTGTGATTGATTGCGGTGGGAAAATCAAGCCTTCTGATTTTCATGCGCAGTGGCACATAAATGTGAGTTTTTTTTTCTCTTTATCTCTTTTTTTTTTTTACCTATTTTTGGGGTGGTGGTGGCTGGGAGTTGTGGGGATGTTTATTTTTGGTGCGTGGATTTGGGAGTCGTTGGTCTAAAATGGTATGCATTTTTTTTTTTTTTAGATTCAATGGGAGTCATCAATACTAATTTTTCTGGCGCAATTTCTGAAATGGGAGTCGTTGCCATTTTTCTTCCGCCGTGCAGAATCTGGGATTTGTTTGTCTAAAAGGTATGCGCAAAAAAAAACGGGAGTTGTTGGGAGTCCTCATTACTAATTTTGCTGGCGCAATATTCGAAAGGGGAGTTGTCACCATTTTTTTTTGCCGCGCAGAATCTGGGAGTTGTCCGTCTAAAAATAACACCCAGACAAACCATTTTGGGAGTCTTTGACAAAAAGCATCCACCACACACCCCAATTGATAATTAATACAAAATCAACATGTAAATATACTAATTTTTTTCTTTCTTTTTTTTTTCAGGACCAGGACCTAAGGCAAATCAAAATTAAGGCAGACAGCAAAACAGAAGAAGAAGTTGATCAAATCAAAACCAAGCTACTGGAATTTCCGCCTTCCCAACACGCTGTTCACATATCCGCCATCTCCCGCCTACTTGAAGGATCAGGAACTGTTGTCAACCTCAAGCTTCCCAAAGGGCCAATCAAAGGACGTGGAAGACCAAAATTAGGAGCCCCAAACAAAACCAGAACCACAATGAGGGATCCATCAGCATTTGAAATATTGGACAAAAAAAGGAAGAAAGAAGACAAGGAAGAAGAAAATAAGAAGAAGAAGAAGGCCAAAGTTGAAGAAGATGCTCCCAAGAAGAAGAAGGCCAAAGTTGAAGAAGAGGATCCCAAGAAGAAGAAGATAGAAGAAGAAGAAGTTCTGGCCCATTCAAGCAGTCAGAACACCCCATCAAAAACCACCATGTCATGATCCAGAATATCTTCTCCTTCTCCCAGAAATTCTTCAACCCTACATCTCTCAAGTTCTAGATGTCAAATTGGATGGACACTGCGGCTTCCGAGTGGTTTCCTATTGCCTAGGCTGTGGACAACATGAACATCTAGCCGTTGTGGTGGTCTAATTAGGTTTCAAGTATCAAATGTGATAAAGGATCAAGTTTCCACCCCATATCCCATCGTTTTAGACATATTTTATCATATCACCAGGGGACAATTCATGGCACTTCAATGTCAAGTGCCATCGCGTATATTTGTTCAATTTTTGGTTTGAACCATGGCATATGTTGGTTGAATGCAACCTGTGTATACCCTGCCAAAATAAAGTTGAAACATTGTGGAACTAATTAACATAATGTGTATTAGCATGTACAACTCATGCAGAACTCAAAAATATATCTTTCATAAGAGCCGGGGAGCAGCAAGTCAACCCAGCTTCCTGCCCTTGGGAGAAATTCCTCCTGACAGCAGCTGGGGCAATTGAGCTATTCTGACTGCAATGAGCCATATAAATTGGGAAAGTATGCTGGCCTTCATGCTGCAGACCCAGCAATCTCTCTTGTCAAGGCTTTCAAGCACTTCCACAATGAATTAACTCATAGGGATACCCTTTCTCCCAATGATTTGTACCTTTTGATAGTGCCCACCTTCCAGAACCGCTAGGCAGAAACTCTCACACCTCAGACAACCCAGTTTGTTGAGTGGACGGTTAGGTCGGTAGAAGCCCTTGGGTTTTTCAATTTTTAAGCTAATCTTATTGCATATTCCATGTATGTACATACATTCCCATAGACAGAAATTTATAATTCATTCAACACAAACTTTAATATGATCGTTTGAAAAAAAAAAACCCTTCGTGCAGCCAATCTCATACCTTGCAGGTGGGGAACGCTAATGTACGCCCGTACATTAGTGTTCCCCACCTGCATAAGTGAGGGAGGTTCCAGGTGCAAATGACGCTTGCCCCACAGCAACCAGCCCTCAAGGATAAGGAAAAGATAAATATGAGATGTGAAGTTTGGAGGCTGGCTGGGTGCAAATGATGCTTGCTCCTACAGCACCAGCCTCTAGATGAGAAATGGGTTGAAGATTAATTGGAGGAAAAAGGAAGAAAACAATATGATCATTGATGTATGAGGTTGAAAAATTATTGTGGTTGATTTTTTTTCATAAGGGGTTTCAACCCATTACTAGATAGCAAGAATAGAAATTCCAGCTGTCTGAGGTCAAATGTGGTCCACCAGGTCCAATTATTTTTGGCTGGGATCTGGAGCCAATTTCACACAGCAGACCACAATTGAGCTAGAAATATGGAAATTTGATTCCTGGAAGACAAAAAATATGATTTTGTGCTTGAAATAGGCTACCATACTAATTTTTTTTTAAAAAAAAAAAGAAAAAAAAAAAGAAAAAATAAATGAAAAAAATAAAAAAATATTACAAGCAGTTGAATGCATACACCTCCCTCCTACAATGCTCTATCCCAAGATCAAACATATGATGAAAATTTGTTCAAAACTCATGGACAGGAATTCTTGTCTTTGTTCACCACCTTTCTGGCCTGTTTTTTATAGTCACAGTTACCATTCTCCAGTTCATCACCTCAAAACTATTGCTCTTCTAGCAGTGAGGACGACTTCATATATTGTTTTTCAATCATTCAGGGTTTGGGATCTTGTCCCCTTGCTGTGCCCAAAGCTCACCATGCAGCTTTTTTACACTGTGGAGGTGGAACAATGTTTTTTTTTCCCTTATCTATACAATCCTGCCTTTTTGTGCACAAATTATCAAACATTTAGTTGTTCATATTTTCCCTCACACAAAGCTGATGAATCATCCAGGTTCAAATGCTACCAGTTCTCTTGCATCTTCTGGGGATGAATTGTAAATAATTTCTGTTGGTGTAGGGAGGCAACTTCACCCAAATTTCTCACTATTCCAGGTTTTTCACTCCATTCCATGCTTCATTTTTTTATACATACATCCATGTCAACATTCTCATGATTCCACCTGATTCCACCCCAGTACTGCCATATCTTCTCAATTCTCTTTGATTTATATCCATCTCCACAGGAACCTGAAATGGCTTTTCACATTCAGGATGCAATAAGTTTTTTGTTTCAAGCCCTTTCTCACTGAATCCATCATTTGCTTTTCTTGAATAAGCTGCAAAATTTAATTATTTTTAACTGAATTTTCTTTTATGGCACATGTGTAGTTATTCTATATTGGATTGGTTTAGATAGGCTCAAGAAATTCAAAAAATTGTGGTATTGCAAAGCACACCAGGATGTTCGTTCTGGGGAACCTCCAGGAACAGACAATCATCATCAGAAATTGGGGCTCTCTCTCTCCAGACTCTCAACATCAGGTGATGATCTGATTCCACAATTGACTCATAACTTGGCTCCATCCCTTTAAGTGAGGAATTCTTTGAATAGACAGTCCGGCACAATTGTTTTAACCAAGTAACTATCAAATGGTGGATGTGAAAATGTGATTCTCTTAATGATGAAAGTCCATTCATTGTGTTTTTGAACCATTTTCAGGGATTCAGTTCAGCTTCAAATATTCAATTATTTTTAGGTATGACAGTCAATAAGATTTAAACACCCCAAATTCAGTTCCTTGACTAGCTGCAATCAATGGAATAGCTGGTTTCTAGACTCTAGAGAGGAAAGGGAATATCACTTTGAGCTTAAATTGGTTTTCCTGAAAGTGGAAAGGCTTGCTTCAAAATACATTAACGTAGCATGCTTTTAATTTTTTTTGATGGAAACTGAGCTAGGAAAAATTTTCACCTGAAAACCCTTTAATACTCCTCCTTTACATAAGGAAGTAGAAATAAAGGCCCCTAAATTTGAGCAGGGAATTTCACCACCACATCCATGTAGCTGCTTGAGGAATAGCAACCCTCCACGGGGGGTAATGTCACATGGTAAATTTTCAAGAGAGATGATCTTGAATTATACAGGGTTTTTATCTTGTTGTTGTATCCTTTTCAGAGTTGAGCTCAGCTTTGATGGGGTGGGAATTTTGAAGCTTGAAAGTAACATTTACCAGGATCCATTGCTTGTAAAAAATACTCTAATATTTATCATTAATTTCAATACTAATAAGGAACCAATTTTTATTCAAGAAAATGATATTATTGGTTGAGAAAGAATTGATCAACCAGATAAAAGAAATCAGTTTTTATTGCATTAAATTTTTTTCTAATTCTAACCAAAAAAATGTTTTGGATTTAATTTAGCTTGATACCACCTGGAAATTTCCTCATTTTTAATTTCAAAGTGTTGATACAGCCAAAAGATAAAAAAAAATATTTTGTTAGTATCAACCCATAGTTAATTCCTCAACATCAAAACGTGAATCAAGATTCATTGTTGAGTGGTTTGTGGTTGAGTTCCTCTTCTGATGAGGGTGTAAGATGGGGTTCTAGTTTAGTTGAAGTTGATATGCACAAGCTATACCCATTAGTTGGGAGATACATCAGCATGTGTTCAAGTTCTGTTAATGTAAGAATTATGAATACTTCCTGCAATGTTCCTAGAAAAACATGAATTATGGCACTCAACACCAAGTGCCATGAATTGTCCCCTGGTGTATTCTTTCCTTATAAATACCCTAAGCCCCAGTTTTTACTCAGTGGAACCCCTTTTGACTAGTATTATCCAGTGGACTTTATTTAGAAGATAATTATAGTATAGTACATAGTTTGGTTAGATAAACACATGTTCTAAATACATAATACATAGTCTAAATACATAGTATAGTACATAGTCTAAATATATAGTAGATAGTAGGTTTATAAGTACATAATTAGTATCAACCAATATTTAATTTAATTTAATTTAATTTAATTTAATTTAATTTAA
>SMGU01009106.1:0-17335 GCA_004348175.1 Puccinia novopanici
TTTTTTTTTTTTGCTTTGTCCCACAGCTGAGCCCTGAGATCTCTTATTTCTATATCCTCACAGATTCGAGGAGAATTCATGAGAGCTGTGAGGGTATTATCTACTCGTACTGATAGGCTTGATGTCATGATCAGAGAGCTTTGCGAAGAGAGGCAGGAAGGTGTCTTGATGGCCCTCCTTCCAGCTCAGGCCGACGAAAATCCGCTCCTAATCCCAAGGCTTCCCTCAGCATGAGTACGTCCCCAATGCCCGAGCTGGACCCTTCGAAGCCAGCTGATCCAGATTTCAATTCCGTCAGGTATCTCTGGAAGCGCCACTCGCGAAGAAGAAGAAGAGGAAGATGATCTGGAAGAGCAGCTATTACTCCAACAGCAGCAACAAGCCCTGTTGAGCGCAGAGCAACAACCATCTTACCCACCCCTCACAACCAGGCTGATGCAAGACCACATCTACAGCCAAGCGACCTCATCTATGGATGCTCGGCCTCGCTACCCGCCTGAAAGTATTGCCTCCGAGCCACCTCCTCTCGATCGTGATCTGGACTGGAACCATGAATCCATCAATGGATACTTGTCTAATGAATTCCAACAATTACAACTACAGCAGCAGCTACAGCTACAACAACAACAACAACATCCGCCGTCCAACAATCCCCAATCTTTGCCTCATCCTGTCCCTCATGTCTCGGAATCGTTCAAGCCTTCCTCCAAATCAACAACCTCAGCCGTACCAGCTGGCGCCCAACAATATTTCCATCGCTTCTTTCAAACAGCAGGATCTGACAATTGGAATCCTCAGCCATCTACTTCAAGTTCTCTGCATCAGCCCAGTATCAGCTCCTCGCCCGCCTTTTTTTATGACTCCGAATCACTCGATCCAGGTCTACCATTAAGTCCGACCTCGATACCTAAGCACTCTGGGGGTCGTCGGCAAAAAGCTGCTGGTTCTGACATCAGCCGAGACGATCATGTATCGAATTCTCGTGGGCTCCATGCTTCAACCTCCACAAGTAGCAAGTCACGGTACAACAGTCAAACAATCAACAGTGGACGTCCACCTAGAAGTATGTCACATAGCACCATGAATCCTC
The DNA here is from genome assembly GCA_004348175.1 of Puccinia novopanici. Lineage (NCBI taxonomy): Eukaryota > Fungi > Basidiomycota > Pucciniomycetes > Pucciniales > Pucciniaceae > Puccinia > Puccinia novopanici. The sequence continues at coordinate 1,091 of SMGU01009106.1, forward strand.
GGAGGCGAAGTGAACAGCCCCAGTCCTCGAATCAATCTCTCCTCAATTCGACCGGTCCTCCCATCATCATGTCTTCGCATGGCCGGATGCCAGATTTCTCCTTGTTACCACTCCCTGGTCCAATCAGGTTTGGCAATTTCGGAACAACAGAGAGGCCACCCAAACAGAAATTTGACAACCCGCAGCGTGGATTGGGACGATCCGTACCGGCTGGCTACTATCATCATACCAACGGAAATCCATCCTTATCATTCCAACAAGACGTAAATAGCCAGCAGGTCAGTTCTTTACACCAGGATGTGGTCTCATCGCCTCGCCCAGAGAGAAATTCTGAAGATCGGCTACCATCACCCCAGGCGTACCAAAATTCTTGGCAAGGCCATGATGCCCAGCGAGAGGGATGTTTTTGACCCCCGTCAATGACTCGGCTAGAAGGCGTTCGTTATCTAATGGAGCAGCCTCTTCTCATTCATCAGCCTTATCATTCGACCACTCGTCCAAACTACGCTCGCCCCGTTTAGATAATGAGGACGAAAATCGACCAGGTATTGAGACGCCGCGGGCGAGGTCAAGTCAGTCGCCTTCAATTGTGGGTAGTCATTCAACCCGGATGACGGACCCTTCGGAACATGGCCGAAATACAGATCATTCAACTTCCCCACTCCCTCGATGTGTGCCCTCGACCTCTTCACTGTCTCAACTACCACGAAAGATCGTCTTTGGAGATGTCGAGGTATCCACCGAGACTGCCAAGGAGGTCCGGGTCAAGGCGCTCGCAGCAGTGCTGCGAACACGGCGGATGGGATCTCTGAATAGTCATTCTTCTCGAAGATCTGAAGCCGCCCCGGGCGGGATGGCTACGGTGCTGGCCAGCAGCAGCAGCAACAACAACAACAACAACAGTTCTGGGAGTCTTGAAGGACGGAGCGGATCTGCTGTAGCGGGAGCCGAGGGGCAGGCCCAGACGGACAGCAGCAGCAGCAGCAGCAAATGGAAATGATCATTCAAGTCAGTCGAATGGCACGCGCCTCACAGGCCGACCAGAGTCTCAAGAGCCGGTCCAAGGCTGTGGCTCCGCTGGAAGGAGAACCGATGCCTTTGGGCGAGAACAGTCAACGAGTGTCGCTTGTGGGAGCCTGACACGATGTGCAGAGGAGGCTGGGGGTAGTGGCGCACAATCCTCGAGCCAGAAGATCGTCTCGGAGATGAAGCCCCAGGATGGCGAGGGGCGTAGTCGTAGGAGCAGCAGCGGCAGCGGGAGTGTTTGTCCTGATCGGGGCCGGCAAAGCCGCTCGCCCACGAGGCAAGTCCGGTCGGACGACCGTCGTGATCATAAGCTCATCTCCCCTCCGGCGGTCACACCCGACCCTGCCGATTGTGATGCCGCTAAGAAAGGACATCCTACCATCCTCCCCGACTCTCCCTTACCTTCCGATACTGCTTGTCCTCCTCCTCCTCCCTCCTCCACCGCTGCCAATCCTCCTCTCCCTCTCCTCGAAACTCCTATTCCTTAGAACCACTTCCTCATATTTTTTATGTTCTCTCTTCCCTCTTTTCTTTTGTTGGTTTGGTCATTTGGGATACGTGATACACTTATTTTTGTTTTGTTTTTCGATCAACTTCTTCTCTTTCTTCCTCTTTGCTCTTCTTCGTTCACCGGTTAAACTTCCATATATATTATATAACTAAGACTATACATTATTATTAGTAGTATCATAAAAAAATCACTCTAGAAGAAAGACTCAAAAAAAAGAAAGAAAAACAAAAATCAAAACAAAAAAGATGATTTCTTTTTTTATGTATCAGCTTTGTTATATTGATATTCAGACGTTGAAGGAAAGAGCTTGTATCTCTCTTCTTCTTCCTTAGTTGGTTAGTTGGTTGAAGAGAGATTCTCTCTCTTTCTCACACACCAAAAAAAACCCATTTGTCATCGTTGGATCTCGATTTATATATTTACTCACATAAATTTCTACCTTCTTGGATGTAATAAAAGCGAATAGATAAGCCTAGTTTTAGAAGATATATATAATGTTTATATGACTGCCTGGTCTTGCTGAGGGTTTTTTTTTTGTCAATTTAATTTGTGAACTTGGTCTTGTTTTTTTTTGGGTTATGTAAAGCAGATGCTGTGGCCTCTTTGAGGATGCCAGAGGAAGCAGCTCCATGGCATGGTTGGAGGAACACAAGATACTCTCAAAGGTGACCCTGGGGGCCATCCAACCAGTTTTTGTTTGTTTGCAGGGAGGAAGGTGTGGTGTCTTAGTGTTGATGGTTTGAGATGGAAATTATCAAGGTCATAAGGAGATATCATGGATTTATATGAATCAGGCCCTTCAAACTTGTTGAATTAAGTGGTTTATCCTTGTATATATAGTAACTAGCACATATAAACCCAACCAAACCAGCTTGGTGTTGATGGCAGATCATCTGTTTGTCCGCTTTCTGGCTTCACTATCTCTACAACTCTATATCTAGTTGTATATCACCCAGTTTCTTTACTTATGCTTTTTGTTATGGACTTGCGGGAATTCAACCTCAATGATGATACCCAACTCTGGAGGCCACATGGATGTGTGTTGGCTGACTTGAGTGATGCATTCATCCTCTGAAAGGCAACTTGTCCCACTAAATGTGTGCATGTGTGTACTGCTAGTGCTACCTTGGGATCAGTTTTACTTTCTGTCATGTAACATCTCTGAGGGTTTGTGGGGATCATTTTCAGCACAAGCCCAGGACTGTGAAAAAATGCACTAGAAATATATTACTCCTGAACATTTATTGTGGCAGAATACACTCTCACCAGGGGGAAGCTTGTTGGCACTCATCATTGCAAGTGTCATAAAAATTACCAAAGTTTTCCCCTCCCTTTGTGCTGCTGATAGCTCTGGCAGTACAGCTCACATGGAAATTCCCACAGCCATGTTATCAGCTCTAGGATTCAATTTCTAGCATTCCTATTTTCTCAGCCCTTTTTTTTTTAGAGAAACCTTTCCCCCTGCTTCTCTCTTATCATGAACACATTTCTTTGTAATGTTTGATATTTCTGGCCGGCAGCTCTACGTGTCAGCCTTAGAGATTACTCCAGAGTATCCAAAAGACCACATATTTGTAATAATATATTTTATCTTATGTAATATTAAGAAATCCTTGAATATTATTCAGAAATGGATTCTTCATGTAATTTACCTAGGGTTACCCATTGGGCCTACCCTCAAATCATACTCCTTCTGGTACTTTGTCATAACTCAAAAGAACCATAAGAAATATTGAAAAAATCATTTCTGTGGACTGAAGAGTAAAATATGTACATATCATAGTTACATACAAAATGTATATACATGAAAACTGAATATGTACATAAATAATACATAAACATATTTCAAATCTTATTTATATTATGAGAGAGGAGACTTCTGCCAGATTTCAATTAAAAACAATCCAATTGTATACAATTATATTGTAGTACAATTTCAATAGTAGCATAATTGAAATTAAAGCAAACAGTTTCCATATAAAACAGTCTGTGAGAACTATTTCCATTTCATTCTATTCGAATAGCAGACACATCATGCAATTGGTTATAACAATGCAGCAGGAGGTCATGGGGACATAGAATGATTTGAAGTACTCAATTGAGCTATTATGGTGCAATATGACACCATTATGGCATCATTTGATGTAAGAATAGTGAATCACACCCTAGGCTCTCCCTGTAGCTTCCTGGGAGACCTAGAATATAAAAGGTAGCCTCTTTTGGCTTTGAGATGGATACTCAGTGATTCAACCTGCATGAATATATAGTGCAGTGAATTCCCTCCTCCTAATTTTAGAGTAGTGCTCCATCTCCCCCTCACCAAACCTTTTACCACTGGAATATTAGTCAGTCTTATTAAACACCCCATTTAAAAGCTTTCTCTTATTTTTTGAAAGTAGTTGCAGCAAGACCACCACCTCTGAAAAGTAGCCAATCAGTTCAAGTGCTTGCCAACTGCTCTGAGCACTTATATTGCTTCTTCTGGTAAGCACAGCTTTTACCTAGCTGTCACCCCTGTCTTCTAGGCTTGTATATTAATTAAGTTGAGCTTAAAGAGGTATTTCCAACATTCTTCCATCTTTGATTGGGTCACAAGGGTACTAGAGTTCAACTATTGCAGTCATACACCTGGTAGTAAAAAGTAATCTTTACTTTAATTTACTCTTAGCATAGTGATAGTACTTGGCATACACTACAAACATCTTAAATTTCCCCCAGGGGAATTTCAAAATTTGAGCAGGGAGAATTTGGTACTTTTTCAAAAGTTGATCAAACTGTGCCAAACTGAGAATCCTCAGCCCCCAAAAAAATTGCCAGACTGAGCAAAAATCATAGGAGAATGTTTTATATCAGGGATTTTTTTTATAAAAAAAAACACTCCTGAAGGGCTCTGAGGGATTCTGCAGGGTGGAATTCCCCTCTGCTGCCCTCTTTCTTGTGGAACAGTGTTATTCAAAATTCAGACATAAAATTATACATAACCACATAGTTCACTTTTTTGGCAGGGTATTTTTGTCAGGGGAGGTCTCTGAGGTGACAATACCCTGAATCAAACTGGCTTCTTGCCACAGCGGATGGAACTATCAAGGGGATCTCCCCACTGATAAGAACACAGGTATAATATGCCTGGGCTAGCCACACTCTAGTCTCTAGAGGGGCTGGTAGGAGACGAGCCTACAGGGCTTTACACCCAGAGAGAAATAAAGGAAGAAAGAAGGTGACCAGACTTACTTAGAGTTCCTAGTTGTCTGGAAAGAGGCAAGTGGAGAGGGATAAGAGGTTGGGGGTATGGATGATGAAGGAGTTGGCAGATGGGATAGGTGTAAGAGCTGGCAAGTAAGATGATCTAAAGAAGTGAAAAGCCCCAATCACAAGCTATAGACTTTTGTCTCTAGTAGTAATGTAGCGGGCTTGTTTTCTTATATCTGGGAAAGGCTCTCCCCTGAGAGTCCCAGTAATATATGTAGGGGAGACCCCATGGTGGTCCTCCTCCTTCCAACTTCTTCTAGTTGTCAGAATCTCAGATTCCTTTCCGCTCACATCCTCTCACCTCCCCAGTACCTGTTCCTTTCCCAGTACTTGTTCCTGTCTCCCGTACCTGTTCTGTCCCAGTACCTGTTACTGTCCCTGTACCTGTTACTGTCCCAGTACCTGTTCCTGTCTACCGTACCTTTTCTGTCCTGTTGTACTGTGCCTGTTCCTGTCACTGTCTTTCTCTATTGTGTTCACTGTCTAGGCCCCCTTTGTATCTTGCAAGGGGATCTCTATTTGTGTCTACTCAAAGCTTGCTCCTTGTATATGAAATAAATCATAAATTATGAGCAACTTTCATCCAGAACCACCCTGGCCCCTTGTTCTTTCTTGCCCCTCAAGAAAGCCCCTATCCTCCTCTCAATATCTCAAGCTGAAATCTTAACACTAGTCCACTGTCAAGCAGACAGGTTACTCAACGAAATGCAAGTAAGGCTTGAATTTACTTGTTTGCCTTGATATATCATTCTGCTTGGAGTCTGCTCGACTCTCATAGAGTCGGCCTTTTGTCTCCTCTTGTCTGCTCTCTGTGCTGTCCAGGCTAGCAGGGGGCTGACAATTTCAACCAAATTTTATGCTTTGTGACAGCCGCTGTTTTATTTTGTGGAAGGGGATTTTCAATAAAGTTTTATGCATTTTGACAGGTCCCTAAAAAAAATGTGAAAGATTTTTATGATTTTATCTCCCAATTTTGAATACCTTTATTTGGCTCATTATGATGCATGGTATTGATGGCTGAAACACCATTATTAACTTGAAAATGTCTTTATGGAAATCAAAGTCAGGTGAATTTCTGCCCAGAACCAAAAAAACACCTCACACATTGCATCTTGCTCATATTACCACCCCCCCCCCCCTTCATGCAGAAATTCCCTCCTTCCTTCACCTGTGTCACTACATTTCTTTGGCTTCAAGCCGAGGAAAAAAAAAAAAAAAATCCTTGGCTTAAAGCCAAGACAAGCAGAGCTGAGTGAGCTAGCTCAATTGGCTGAGAGCTGATGGAGCTGGACTTAAAACTGGGTTTAGGGGGTGAGGAGTTAGATTAGGGGGTTAGTAGTTAGCAGTTAGGTTTTAGGGCTTAGGGGTTAGTGGTTAGCAGTTAGGTTTTAGGTTTTAGGGGTTAGGGATTGAATTAGGGGTTAGGGTTAGGAGTGTTTTTTTGGGGCGCGCTAAACTGACACCCCTCAATTGACACATCCACGCCCCAAAAAGGCGTGGCTCAAAGTTGACGCCCATAAAAAAGGCATCAATAAGAGTTGACGCCCCATACAGAGGCATCAACTCTTATTGACACACAAAAGGGTGTCAATACAAGTTGAAGCCCCCAAAATGGGTGTGTACTTCCATAGAGGACCAAGAAAGGGGTGTGGATGGCCACAAAGGACCATGCATACCTTTGAGGCCTACTGGAGTAGGAGAAGGGAAAGCCCATTTTTAAATAAAATATTCTGGGCTCAAATACATGTATTTTTTGCATTTTAATTTATTTTTCATACACTTTGAAGGGTGTAGAATTTTATAGTGTTTTTAATTTTTAAAACTTTGAGATATGGAATAATTATATCTATGGTACACTTATTTTTCCATCAATTTTTGGGTGTCAAATTGGAACATATTTGATGAAATTAAAATTTATTCCTACACTTTCAAGGGTGCAAAAATTTAATGGTGATTTTTCTTTTCCCCAAAACAAAATCCCTGGAATATTTTGGCACTACAACCAGTTTTCTGTGGGTATCCCACCAAAAGAAATAGATTTTTTTTTTTTTTTTGCAGAAATAAACTTTAACATCGAATTCTTCACCCTTCAAAGTGTAGGGAAAAAATTTACTTTCATCCAATGTGTTCCAATTTGACACCCAAAAAAATTGATGGAAAAATAAGTGTACCATAGATATAATTATTGTATATCTCACAAGTTTCCAAATTAAAAAACATAAAAATTCTAAACCCTTCAAAGTGTAGGAAAAAATTCAAAATGAAAAAAATACATGTATTTGAGCCCAGAATATTTTATTTAAAAATGGGCTGGCCCTTCTCCTACTCCAGCAGGCCTCAAAAGGCGTGCATGCTCCTTTGTGGCCATCCACACCCCTTTCTTGGTCCTCTATGGCAGTACACGCCCATTTTGGGGTGCTTCAACTTGTATTGATGCCCTTTTTGGGCATCAATAAGAGTTGACACCTCTATATGGGGTGTCAACTCTTATTGATGCCTTTTTTTGGGCGTCAACTTTGATCCATGCCTTTTTGGGGTGTGGATGTGTAAATTGAGGGGCATCAGTTTAACGTGTCCCAAAAAAATCCCTGATATATGGCAAAAGCCCCTTTCTGCTCATTTTTTCCATTTTTGAGCCATTTTTGCTTACATATGTATATAATATTCAAAGCTAAAGACCATCTCAGATCTGCTTGCTCAAACCTTTCACTGTTAAAATAATCAACACTTGATGATCATGATCCCAGTGTGCCTCAGGCTCATTACAAAGCAGATCTTGAGCGCTTCTGAAGCCCTTGTGAGAATATTTAAGCACTAGCTTCCTCTGGGATTTTTCCACTGGCCTCCAAGTCATTCAGAAAGCGCATATGGCCCTAGATATTAGTGTAAAAAACTCCACAGGATTGTCTATAAATTATCCCAGCATCTTTATACTGTGTTCCTGCCACTGAATTAAGCCTGCAACATCAAATAATTCTGTTATGACTTATAAAAGTCTTGAAGCACATCTGGGCCACTGATTTAGTTTTTAGTTTCATTCTAAACACTTGTAAAGGCCCACAACCACATAAGTATAAATTAATTACACCTTATAAATTATTCCCTGGCTTTCTCATCAGGAAGAATCCACATAATTACTGCATTTACCTCCCTGTAAGTTGAGAAGAGCTCTGCAATATTTTAATACTTGGAGCTGATAAATTATCTATTGTTATTAATTACAGGAATTAACTTCAATAATTACCAAACTACCACAAATATCAAAGCTCACAGCACAACCAGTGATCTTAAAACACTTGGTGACTAGAATAGAGGATGAAAAAAAAAGCAAAATAGCTTCAGTAAGGACTTAGTGCATCTTGTAAAGTAGTAAGTAGATTTAGATGATTGCAGATGTTTACAAAGAATCTTTATCATATTTTTTTTTCAAAATTTGGAATCATTTAAATTCACCTAGTACTTGTTGAGATACAACATGTGATAGTTAAATATTGTGCAGTTTAAATTTTTATGGCCTACTGTATCTCAGCAAGTACTAGGTAGATTTACATGATTCAAATGTTGACACTCCAAACATCAAGTACATTCCCAGCATGAACAGCGGTTGTGCAAACACGGCCCAAGATTTTTTCTTAAAAATTTAGAATCATTTCAATCCAACTATTACTTGCTGAGATAAAATGTTTTGATGATACTACATATCTATAAATAGCTATTCTATTTCTCTGTTTGTTTTCCTTTTTCCCCATCACATATTTTATTTTTTTTCTGTTGACTCACCTCCCTTGTTGAGTTATTTTTCTCAGCTGTCTTGCCTTCCATCTGTCTCCGCTCTGCTCCTACAGTCTTGGCAACTGACCTGAGGTCCCACGGACTGTTGCATTAAGCAAGTACTATGCATCAACAGAAAACTGTCCTGATTCCAACTCGCGCATTTCCAGATGAAATTCTAAGTTAACATCAGGACACATGTGTTTGATGCTAGGAAAGTTAAGGTTGATTGTGTAAGCAAAGCTTATAGCAATGCGGGTCAGCCATCAACCTCAGGCTTTCTATATTTTTCCGCAAACGGACAACATTGCTCGCCAGTTGACTTGACCAGCCTACAGTAAGTTCATTTTTTTTTTACAACACACTACTAATTCTTTTGTTTTATCATAAAAAAAACAGGCATGATGATTGATCCTGCTCTGCAGGACCTTGAAGGCGGCAACGTGGATGACAATCATGAACCAAATCGTCCCGGGTTATCTCTTTCGGACCGACATGGAGTCCAGGACAAATCTAGTCAAATAGAACAGGAGGCTGCTGAATTACAAAAACAGGTCAATGCGCATTCAACAGTGATCCAAGACATACACCAGAAATTACTATTGCGGAAATCAGCCTCCGCAGCTTTCAAAAACTTGGCCAAGAATCAGCTCAAGAGTCGAACGGCCAAGGATCAATCCAGTGTGGCTTGACACCCACATCAACTATCAGTGGCAAGGTCAAGAGGCTGAGCGAGAAGGAAGTGTTTGAAAATGGGAAGAAGCAGGTCAAGGTGGCAAAAAAGTTTGGAATATCTGATTGCCAGGTCCGCCATATCCTCAAGGATGCACGCACCAAGCGTCCTTCGGCCTCAACTAACCAAAGAGGGCCAAATCCAAGCTTACGACCCAGGTGCTCACAAGTGTCCTCCTATTACTGGAGGACAACCCAACAACTACACTCAAAAGGATGGCCAAGCACATCTGTGAGGAGTTCGACATTTCAGTGACTCTGACGGCAATTCAGAAGACCCTCAAGACGGTTGACATCACCTGGAAAACTGTCACTCAGATCCCTTGCAAGTGGAACGAGGCAGTGTTCCTCCAGCAGCGACACAACTACGTGATGAATAGGGTCACAAACGTTGGTCAAAGACTAATATTCATTGATGAGTCCGGATTTAACTCCCAGAATCATCCATCTCATGGGTATTCCCTGAGTGGTAAGTAGTTTCTCAATTGTTTTTCTTCTTTTTTTAATTTTTTTTTTTTAATCATTTTTCTTTCTTTTTCAATTGTTTTTCATCGTAGGACATGCAGCTGCCTTGAAAAAGAACGCCAAAGGCACACTTATCAATCTTGTTGGTGCCATGGCCAATGACGGCATGGTCTATTACGAGCTTCTCAACAAAGATGGAAAGAAAAAAGGTACCACCACCAACGATATCTTCAATTTCCTCCTCCGTCTCCAAGACCACTGCCCCCCTGGATTGACTATTGTCATGGACAATGCCCTGATCCATGCCAGTGAGGATTTTGAACACGTCCAATTGCTCATTAAGGAGTCGGCAAAAAAACTTGACACCAAATTTTTACTGAAGTACTCACCATTCTTAAACCCCATGGAGCTAGCTTTCAACATCCTCAAGAATCATGTCAAGCACACCAATATACGCTTGTGATCCAACTTAGCGCAGGCAATCCAACACACCATTACCAAAAAATGACCCCCAAGATTTGCCAAAAGAGCTTCCTGCACTGCCAGAAGTTCTATTCGACTTGTACTCACATGCAGCCGATAACTGGAAACATTATCAAGGATCCTGAAATTTCTTTCAGGTTCCTCAATTGTCTTAAGCTTTTTTTTTTCTATGTTTCTGGTTCTTTTTCTTTTTTTCTCTGTTTATGGCTTGCAGCCTATCTCCCAAGAACATTTTAAATATATTATCAAGTTTTAATTATTAAAAACATTTACCACAGAAATTATATGTGTTTTTTTTTCTAAAAATTGGGCATCCTGAGCCCTGCAAAAAAAAAAGTCCAGCTTATTTAAAACCACAACATGTTCAGGTTAAAACAGGACCATATATCATCTATATGCATGAAATAAATCTTTCATTTTTCTCTCTTACTTGAGCCACATCAGGTTATGAGCACCTAAAACATCTCACTCCAAATATTTTTCATCAAGTTAGCCCAGTGTAGGGCATAATAAACCTGAATCTTCAACCTCTCTTTTTATCTCATTGGCTAGCCCAGCATAGGGCGTAATTTTCCTGTAGTTTTTTTCTATTGCATATCATATCTTATGGTCAACTCTCAGTCCCATATCTCTATTTCCGCCCTAAATCCACCAAAACTCTTTCAATCACGTGGATTCTCTTTGTTACTTCTGATTAAGCTACTGAAGGTTAGCTACCAAACACATATCCTGACAGAGCTCTTGTTGGCTCCCTGAACTACCTAAGTATTTTAAAGAGACCTGAAATTTTGTATGCCATCAGTGTAATGTCACAGCATCTACAACAGCTGGGCATGAAGCACTACCACACAGATATTTAAGTGTTTCAATACCTAGCCGGCATGAAACATGTTGGGACATTTTTCACCAGAGAAAGTCAACTTTCCCTAAATGCAAACAATGACACCAATTGGGGGAACTTTCCTGACACCAGAAGTTCCTCAACCGGATTTGTAGTCAGCAAAAATCAGATTCTATCCTGGAAAGCAATGAAGCAATCCACTGTCTCCCTCTCATCCACCAAAGCAGAATAAAAAGCCTTGTCAGACCTTGGCAGGGAACTAGCTTGGATTTCAAGTTTGCTTTCAGAACTCAAACTAGTATACCAAGCCCACAAAATCTCTGCTGGCATAGACAATCAAGGTGCAATAGATCTTGCAAGAAGTGAGGTATCTCCAAAGGGATTCCGCACAAAAAACATGGAAATCCACCTCCATTTTCTTCAAGAACTAATCACATCAAGCCTCATCAAACTGCACTATATTCAGGCCAAACTCAACAATGCAGATTTCCTGACCAAACCCACTGGTTGCTGCACAATCAGAAGGTCCCTTCAGGCCATTGGTGTAATGGCTCCACCAGGCTCTGCCTCAAGCCTAAAGGCTTGAAGCACCCCAGCCTTTCAGATTCCAAATAAGGAATCAAGAAATGGAATAAAGATTAGCAGGGGAGCGCCACATCCCCATGCAAGCCTAGGTAAGCAAAAAAATCTCTACTTACCCAAGGCAAGACATTACTAAGAAAAGCTTCCATCCATTTTCAAACACAAGAAGCTGTGACAAATCACCAAGACAAGGAGAAATACCAAATGTGCAACACACAGAGGTGGGAAGTCCCCAGATACAGGCAGAGTGAGTACTTCAGCACTCAACTCCCAGGCAGTTTATGCCCCAGCTAACCAGCTTGTTCCTCATAGAATTAGTAGCATTGATTCTCTCTCAGTCGCTCTGTTAGCTACCTGAATTAGAAACCAACCATCTAGGTAAGTGTGAGGTGTTGTAGATTCAATAGGAGGATATTAGAACAGACCAGTTGACTACGGGTCTTTTGTCATAAAACAGTTCAACCAACAAAAGTTACCAATCAACCAACAGCCTACATTTTCAATTAGAATAAGGAGCTTGTAGGAAGAAAGAAATGTTATAGCTCTTGCTATTCAACATAGCCACACATGTGGAATAAGAAGCTGACACCCATTTGATTTGGCATAGCTTCCTTGATCCCCGTTATCATTCATCAGTCATGCATTCCACTCCCTTCCTATCCACCTCTTCTTCATCTCTCTCAGTTCACTCGAGTCCTCAATCACAACTACTTAAGATAAAAGCCTAGCCTGTAAGACAGAGATTCTCCCTCTGCTCTTAGGTAAGTTCTTCTTTCATTCATTTCTCTCTCTAGAATGTTTCTATGCAATACGCAGACCTTATATTGCTTTGTGAATAGGTTAATTTAATGAAATAAATCTCTTAGTTCTTCAAATTTCTACATCTTTTCCCTTCTTTTTCGCTCACTTTACATTCTTACTCATTGTATCCGATAGCATCATAATAGCATCTTTGTGCTTTTTACCTGTCTCATGTCATCTTGTTGATCTGTTACTTATTCATAGTGTGCAATGCCATGAGCCAAATCTCACTTTTTAAAGAACAAGTCAAGTGAAGTTAGATGATAGTTCTGACACAAATGAAACATGTCGCAAGAGGTTCAATAAACAATCCACAACAATATTTTTATTTCAGAGGCCACATGAATCAATGGTCCAGGCATCATGTCAAAATTAACAAAATCTTATGGAGCCGTAACATTTGAATGCATGCACAAACCGTGTCGTCTGAGATACCTCGTCATTACCTCTCCGGGGAATCCGGAATAATTGCTATGGCAGGTCCAGATTCTGCCTTTGGGGTGACGGCGGTAGTGATGGGGTACGAAGATCTTCCGTCTGTGATACACAATCAGAGTGTAATCCTCTCGCCTTACACTCCTTTTGGGGGCCCATGTGTAGCAAAAAAGGCTATAGGGGATGTATGAATCCATTCCCAGCATTGAATTCTCGCCTGCAGTTTCTGATCATTCCAGCCAAATTTGGGGTCGCCTTAGTGAGTGAGTACCTTGTATCACTTGCTGCCTTTCAGCTTATCGGCGGGACTAGGGACGAGAGAGGCGGGCTACGCGGTAGTGTGATTGCTCAGCTATTCCCATTCTGATTTCGGACTGCGGTTGTTGCGCTGAGACCATTGAGAGTCAAATCAAGCTTCAGCCCCAAGATGTGCTCATCTCTGCAGGAAAAGAGAGAGTGACGCCGATATGATGTCAGTTAAAAAAATCAGACGAGAAGGATCTTCTCTCAGTGAACTCGTCCATCTTTGCATGATGATCACGAGTTACCGCTGGTTGAGAGGTCCTCATTAGAATTGATGATAAGTGATGATAAGGAATGGGAAGTATTTAGTATCCCCCCCCCCCCCTCCCCGTCTTCCTTCTTTCCTGCTATTTTCAATTGTGAATATTGTCAATAGCACTACCAGACTTTGTTCACTCACAATATCTCAATCAAAAGAATCAAAAGATGCTACTCATACCTATCCTCTTTTCTGGCGGCTTCCTAGGTGAAATCCATTCTTTCCACTTAGTGCGTCGTGTTGCGATTTACTGATGTAAAGTAATATAGCTGCTGTTGTTAATACCGTAGGAATCACTGACGACTCACGAGTCTTTCTACGGAGATCCATGAACCTTCGAGTGGCTTCCCGTAAATTTCTCTCCTTCCCAAATGATGTTCTTGCCGAGAAATAAAGTGAACGACTCAGCCGTTTCGTTTCCATCGTTGGATTCTGCTCACAGCTATCGCCAGAAGTCCATCAAGCCAAGCTAAGCGTGAGGCAAGTTAATCTAGATATACTGGGCTCCCCAACCGCATCGATTAATGGTCTGTTCAATCCATCCGGACCACAAACGCCAAGGCCGCCACCCAATGATCCCCAGCAGAACACGCGTTCCAATTCGATGTTCAGGAAGAAATTTTTTACCTATTTTCAAGAGTGCCATCTAGGCGTGCGGATCCACGTGGAGAAAATTACCTCCATCTGTTCAGGCCACATTACCAATGAAAACGCTAAGAAGATCGCTTGGGACTTGCTGGTAGAGCTTCAAGCCATTTTGACCTTATTCCTTACTTGCGCTCGCAAGATCAAGTCGTGTAGTCAAGCCCCACCCCAAGCAGTCTTCCGGGGCCTCTGATAAATCTCCATCAGTGGTGAGTCGAACAAGTCGACATCGAATCGAAGCCATCATCGAGTGTTGTATACTTATCTCTGTCTTTCATTCCACCTAGCACGACTTGGCTCAAATTATATCCCAGCTGTTACTTCAGCTCAAGATTTGCTTCACTCAGATGAGCAACGTCTGCTCTCGTTTCGAGATCATACGTGCTACCTGTAGCGGTCAGCCCAATAAATCACAGGCTCTATCATGGACTCCTATTTTTCTAATTAGCCGATTTTTTCATTTTTTTTTTTTTTTTTTTAGATTGCTTGGTCCAAATTTCATCTGCGGCATCGGCTTCCTTGTCGGTTTCTGGCTCCCATGTCGCTGGATTGCTCAAAGAAGTAACGAACTTGTTCCATGGTAATCTTTCATCCTTTCTTGGCCTGCACCTATCTGGCCTCGATTCGATCTTCAATATTTTGAAGAATTGATGAGTCCGTAGATATTTTGAGTAAACACGTAATGACATTGTATATATACACCGGAAAATGGAAGGGCAATGCCGACTTAACCGTCGTACTAAGAGGACGGACGACTTTGGCTATAGTATAACACACACCTGAGTGATGAAACTGATAGAAGGGAAAGATAAGAAGAGATGAATGTTGGAGGATATGCCAATTATAATGAATAATGATTACATTCTATGTCAGATTTTCTATCACGGTTTTGAAAATAATAAAGTGATAGAGAAGAGCTGACATAGCTGGCCAAGGGAGAAAATTTTATATATGAAAAATAAACTGATGACAACATGCCTTTAAGTTGAAGAGAAAATGATAAATAAATTAAATGAAATGAGATCATTCAACACGCTTTGACCTCGTTGTCTTGACTGGAGGACTTCCCATCAGTCTGGAATGCTTAATTTAGAAGGGCTAAATCTAAATTACAAACTTTGTTTGTGGTGGGAACCTGACTCTTGTCAATTTTCATCACCAAACAAAGTTTGGAATTTAGAAATAGAAGCTCCAGATTAAGCAATCTGGGCAACGGGAAGTCCTCCACTGTTGAGTGTTACATTGTTTGATTCCCGAAGTTCTTGATGGTAATGCGCCTTCTCACGTCTTGATGCTGATTCTCATTTGAATGAGCATAACACCTCAAAACAACATATTTCATTCTAATTATTATATGATCTTGAATTGATTGCAGGGCACAAACTATAGCTACTAGTTAGTAGCAGTAAAAAAGACTGAAATAAAAAGGGAATGAGTGAATAAGACAAAAGACAGTAAACCCTTAACCTAACCATTAAACCTAAGCCCTAACCCCTAACCCCTAATTATTAAAATGTTTTTGCCATTTTCTGTTTTTTTTTTTTTTTCTGCTTTTTTTTTTTTTTTAAAAAAAGCACCTAAACCTAACTCCTAAATCTAACCCCTAACCCTAACCCCCTAACCAGTAATTATTAATAGGCAGCTCCACATTTTTTGGTTATAAACTAATGATAAATGTAAATTTATCATCCATTTGAAGCGGAATAATTTAAGCGCCACAGGTGCACATAGGGAAATTTTACGTTACTGATTTTATAAATCAGCAAAGGTCCCCTGCGAAATTGACTGGTACATCAGGTTATAGCTGATGCACTTTTGCTGATTTATAGCCTATGTGAACCATTCTAATTATTGAAATTAAATGAAATACTTTCTTTTGATTTGGCCCTAACAACAACTCAAAAAAGAAATATTCAAAGAACAATTATAGGAATAGCACGGAAGAAAAAAATAACCCTCAGATGAAATGGGTTGTGTCAAGGAACAATTATTTTTTCTGAAGAAACTAAATAATGAAATGAGAGAAAGAATCAACCAAGTACCTCCACTTGAGTTGCTTCTTAATGTGACGTTGTAGGACAAGTAGTCATGTAGGCACACCACCCAGTTAGTTTAAGGTTCAGGAGAGGAGGTACATTAGGT
>SMGU01009109.1:0-11796 GCA_004348175.1 Puccinia novopanici
TTTTTTTTTTTTTTTTTTTTAAAAAAAAAAAGATGGTTTTGGTGCTAAAATTTCAATGTTGATTTCCATTGATGGCAAGGATAACAAACAAACAGAAAATTCTTCTGATGCTTCAGACACCTCTCATTTGAAACACACTAAAGGGGATGTCAATGTGAATACTGAAGAGAATTATGACAAATAAAATCCGCTTCCAATATCTCCTGATGCCACTGGGTTGAACACCACAGTTTCCCCTGACTCTGTTACACCATTGATCCCTGGAACATTTTCTGCTTGGAATCAGTGGGCAATTGGCCTTCCATCTTTTCAAATGGTCTCATCTCAATCCCCAAACAATTTCAATTGGAAAAAGAAGTCTGAAATTGGCCCCAAACATCTCTGAGCCTTTTGTCCTGGGTCCTTTGTGATAAAAACAAACATTGCTTTATCATACATTGTGCCAATACTTGTCTCTAAATTTTCTTTAAATCAAAATTGTTGGAATAAGAAGCCCGTATGTTAGTGATTGTATGGTTGTATTGAGTGTATGCTTCTACCAAGCAGCCCATCTCTACTTTATTACTGGTTACTCTCTCCTTTTCCCACTTTTCTTCACTGAACAATAAACTTATCAATCTCACTTGGTCATTGTCATGAGTTCCTAGTAAAGCTTCTGTCAGTCCCTGCTGTTCCTCAACAGGTTATGAGACCCTCTTAGTCTTGCTCATACATCCTCCTTCCTCATTCCTCAACATCTCTTTGATTTGAATGTTCCCACTCCAGAAAACCTCTCACAATATGTCCAACCATCGCCAAGTTCAAAACATTGCTCCTCTGATCTAAACGATAGCAGTATTAGATGGAACAGCCTTGGTCTTTCCTTGCTGGTGTTCTTGTCTTGAGGACATAATTGCCTTTTTTCATGGCAGCAATGATGAAATATTTGAGATGATTGGTGCACAGGGGGAATGCCATGTCATTGATGACCCTATACCCAGCAAGGGTATCTTAAAGTAGTTTCAAGTAATGATCCTTGGAAAAATGTAAGTCATGCCAGGACCCCAGTTCATTTAGCACCAAATTCAATATTGCTCCATCTGGGGCAAAGGTCAAAATGATACTACAGTAGTGGGAACAAGTTCACCCATTGTAGTACACATTTGCAACCTGTTAATATTGCATCTATCAGCTTGTTAAAATCAATAACCTTTTGAAATCTGAGAAATAATTTACTCATCATCTTCAGATTAACCATAATATTTAAGCCATCAATGAACACAAAACAATTGGTTAGCCAAGGAACCTTCTTCTTGATGAGTTTGCTTACTTGACAACATTGACTTTCAGAAGATGGAAAAGGGATTCACAAAATGTGCAGGTCTATCAAAACCTGCAGGAGAAAAGATTGGGCATGTTGAAGATCACCAGTACAGACTGCTGGTCTGATTGAAAAAATATGCTCAAGAGTGAAGCTGTGAATTTTTGAGCTCAGGCAGTCGAGGATTAGAGCTAGACCTCCAGCAGCATCAAGTGAACAGAAATGAGGTTGAGGTGCACCATGGTTGTTGAAATTGGCTTGATCAATTGTCTGAATATCCCCAAAATTTCTGAATGGCATTAGCAACATCTCAAAGGCAGTCACATCAATGACCAATTTTGGGATGAATGCTTGATCATTCCCAACAGATTCCAAGTGAACCCGGGGCTGGAAAATTGTGGGTGGCAAGCTAAGTCCTTGTGGGTGAGGTATGTTGGAATCAATAGGAAGGGAATTTGGGCCCCAAGTATTGCCAATCCCAAAATCACTGCAAGTGATTCTTTGTGTTCCTTCATGTGGTGATTGGCTTCTTGGTGGTACAGAAAGATGGTGTTAATGATCATTCTGGATGAATTTAAGAAGGGGGTTTGACACACAACCCCCCAAAATTGGTTGTGCAACCCCTTGGATGTCGGGCCACTGGTCCAAGGGGGTTTCACAACCAAAAAACTGCCAGGATTGGGGGTCGTGGGACAAATTTTAAAAAAATTGTAATTATTTTTCATAAATTTGTTTTGGGGTCAACATGAGAGATAATTTATGGTATTAAGGTTTATTCCTACCTTTTCAGGTGTGAAGAATCTAATGGTAAGGTTCATTTCTCCAAGATACCTTATTTTGCTACTCTTATTGGTGTTACACCTGTTTTTTGGAGGTACTTTTTCAGGTGCACATCTAGAGATATTGGGAAATTTCAAAACTTATTCCCAGTCTTCTAATAGTCAAAAAAACAATGGTGAAGTTTCTTTTGGTTAAAGTTCAATAATTCATCTTATTTGGGGGGTGTCATAACTTTTTTCCCAAATAGGAAGAATTATTGAACTTTTACCAAAATAAATTTCACCATTGTTTTTTTAACCATTAGAAGGTTGGGAATAAATTTTGAAATTTCCCAATCTCTTTTGATTTGCCACCTGAAAAAATACCTTGAAAAAATCAGGTGTAACACCAATAAGAGTAGAAAAAAACTTTCTTGGAGAAATGAATCTTACAATTAGATTTTTCACCCCTAAAAATGTAGGAATAAACCTTAATACCATAAATTATCTCTCATTTTGACCCCCAAAAAAATTTATGAGAAATAATTAGATTTTTTTAAAAAAATTGTCCTGCGACCCTCAATCCCAGCGGTTTTTTGGTTGCATGACCCCCTTGGACCAGCAGCCCAACGTCCAAGGGGTTGCACAACCAATTTTGGTGGGTCGTGTGTCAAACCCCCTTTAAGAATATCAGTTCAGTGAGAAATGGGAATAATGATGTGAGATAAAGAATGAATACTTGTTTGACTTACTGGAGTATGTTGGTTAGAGAAGTGTTTGATGGGATTTGAGTAAATCTAGAGGTTCACAAGGGATGGGAATCAAGTCTATTGCCAGAATTAGCAGGGGCTGAAGATCTAGCTTTAGAGCCTGTAAATCTGGCTTTACAGGTGCTGCAGAAGTGACAGGATGTCTTCTGTTTTCTGCAATAATCAGGCAGCCATTCATGTGGCTACAGATGATGCATCTGATTAAGATACTATAAAATATGAAAGTTATTTTTAGCTTATAACTAATGTGAGCCTTTTTGAGAAGAAGAGGCCAGTGTGTCTTGTAATTAGCAAACAATTGACTGGCTGATATGGTGTGTAATGCTTGTTTGGGCAGTCTCCCAAATGAGCTCGGAATTAATAAAATTGGCTTGGCAGCTTCTAAAGCTGCGTTGGCATGTGTTAAACCCCCACCTGGCACCCTATCAAGTCAGGTGGGGTAGCTATAAAATCTGGCTTGGCAGGATTCAAGCGAACCTGCCACGCCTCTACAAAATGTCGATTACAATATCTTGAGGTCAAAAAAAAAACAAAAAAACAATCAAGGAAAAGAAAGCTATGGATGGGCCAAGAGATGGCCAGTGATGGGTTGCATCTCAAGGCAAGAGCAATAGTAATTCTTGTAATTCTCCACTTCTTTAGATTGCCCTTCGCTTGTCTGATTGTTTTCTTGTGAATTTTTTGTTGTTTAATTCTTCCAGGCAGTGGGCTAGCTCTTGGGCTTTGGCTTCGCCAGCTTTGATCTCAAGAGTGTCGGCATTGATGATGTTCTGGTGAGTTGGAGGATTATGGGAGACGGTCAACAGCTGGTTTGACTCTGATCCGCTGTTGGCCTTGTCACCTAAATTGGAAGTCGGCCAAGATAAACATGGCCGACTGCCAAGTTTTAGCACTGCCCCTGGTGCCTCTTGAAATCTGTCTGGGCACCCTCTCCAGCCTCCCTGGGCCAGTGCCAAGCGAGGTGGGGAGAGTGCCCAGACGACCGTTACTCACCATATTTTTCATTAAACCAACTGGGAAATAATGCTTTTCAATCTTTGAAAACAAAATTTTTATGCCCCTGACTTTCACTTGCTTCATCTTCTGGTTGCCTCTCCGTTCTTTTACTTTACTGTTTCCTCAGCATGTGGGTTGTACCTATGTAGAACGGAGTACAGTATCTACGTCATGCGGACGCCGTGTTTTGTGGCTCCCAAGGGGCTACATCCCTATAAAGCCTCGCCGCAGCACAGGCAGACTTCCTTCCAGTGAGAACACTCACTAAAACTCACTAGGATTTATCCCTCTTCCACCATCTCGACGCCATACCATTAGCAGATGGTTGTCCTCCCCTGGGCTTCTGTAGGCTGGCGGACAATTTGATAACAGATTGGTTTGTCCGTCGATCGACTTCACCCTTGGTGCAACTTCTCACATATTAAGTTTCTGAAGGCTTCCATGGATTTTCAGCTCTACAAATCCGAGGACGTGACAAAATGCCACTCGACCTGAACACCACTCCTGTCTCTCCACTACACCCACACAACCAGAACAACAAAAATGGTACATCTCTAACAGAAGTTGAACCACCACTCAAGCACGATCAGCCACAGAAAGACGACTTCCTCAAGGCCATACACTCAGCCCCATTGAGCCAACCCAGAACCCATCTCATCAACGTCCATACTAACAAAAAAAACCAAGCATCCTATCAACCATCAACCATAATCACCACCTTCTCCTACGACAAAGATGGTCTCATTCACACCGGAAACCAGCAGTTCCTTTCCCTCAGGCCACTCGTCAGCCGTCCGGATATCATTGGCTTTGACCTTGCTCATCAGATCGATCAAGCCGTCTTTCGGGACGAATCTGTTGATGAAGCACTCGATGGGCTCTTGATCAGGTATCTTCTTGTCCAGATTGATTCAGTTTTTTTATTTA
Organism: Puccinia novopanici; assembly: GCA_004348175.1. Taxonomy (NCBI): domain Eukaryota; kingdom Fungi; phylum Basidiomycota; class Pucciniomycetes; order Pucciniales; family Pucciniaceae; genus Puccinia; species Puccinia novopanici. The sequence continues at coordinate 4,752 of SMGU01009109.1, forward strand.
AAAAAATAAGTAGGAAGCTTACAACAACCACAACAAAAAAAAACGATGTTGAGAAGTTTGGTGGAGTTCTTAGAGAAGGCTAATCCCAAAGAACGTATCGATCACTGTCGAGGGGTTCTCTCAGCGGAACTCATAACATGGCGAGGAACATTGGCAAAGCTGTTTTCGAGCGTGTACGACAGGGGGCGAGGGGAAGAAGGGACATTTACAAAAGAAGTGATGATGGTGGATGGGACGGTGTACATGGCGGATGGGCCCTACGAGGAGAAATCCGGCACCTCGCTGGAACAGTGTTACTACGGCTATTCCTACGAGAATTTTGTGACTAGTCCCGCTGGCCGCGTACCCCCCGTCAATACTAACGCTCAATGGGTCGCTGTCGTCAAAGCTAAACTCAATCGCACCAGAATCATCCTTGGCGGCGAGGTGGACTGTATCGAGTCTGATGCTTTCAACAAACTCGATCAGCGTTCGGACCATGTTCAGAAAAACAATAGTACTCCCCTCCAGCCCCATCAGTTCATCGAAATTAAAACATCTATCTTGCCCTCCTCTGAGCGCGAGTATTACAATCTCTATCGGTATAAGATGTTTAAGTTTTGGATTCAATCCTGTCAGTATTCTAACAATCTCATTCTTTTTTTTTTATTCACTCAGGGGGCTTGAAGATCTGACAAATGATTCTGGTTGGGTGACTAGATTTGTTAGGGGTGCCCAGGATACATGTGGGAATGCGAGACCAGGAGGGGATAGTACGAGGAGTGCAGGAGTACAGGACGAATTCGATTCCGGCCTTAGTGAGGCAGTCGCAGAGAGACCCGAGGGGACGATGGGCGGCGGATGCCTGCTTGGAAGGGGGGGCGGAAATTGTGGAGTTTGTGTTGAGACGACTGAGGGTGGACAGGGCGCGTTCGGCAGGAACTCGACTAGCGAAGTTCGAGGCCCGTTTGCAGGAGATCATTGGCGAGGAACTGGCGCGTCATCGACGCGATCCGCAGATGCGGGGCCTCCTCTCAGAACGCTGTCGCGCCCAGATCGCCTCCCTCGCCGCCTGGCCCGTGTACAGCCTCGTCTTCCGTCCCCCGGCAAGACCAGGACAGCCCGGCTCCTTCCAACTCTTCGAACGCGCCTCCCATCCTCTCTCCTCCTCTGCGACCTACTCCGACTCTCTGCTCGGCTACCAACATCCTCTACGCTCCACGCCTCCCGATCCCTCAAGGATGGGCTTCCTTCCCTCCCTGTGGTTCAACTATCTCGTCCGCACCCGCATCGACTTGGCGCTCGACTCTAACCCGACCTCTTCTTGATCCTTGATTCTTGGTCATCTTTCCTCTTGATTGTTATCTTGTTGCTTCCCTCACCTCTCACCCACATACCCCTCCTGTCCTGCTCTGGGCGTCGGTCAGTCCCGTCTTAACCTCAACCGATCCTGGCTTTCTACGTTATGTTAAAAAACAAAGGACATCGAGTGGTCACTTCTCAAGCCCTGTGATGATGATGAGTGTTTCCACCACGCTGTATCACTGATGTATGATGTTATTGTTGAAAATAATTAAAATGAGCCTTTTGATGGCTGCCGCGCTCACTTGATCTTGGCTATGCTTATGCACGCCATGGATAATACTGGGACTCAAAGTAGAGTGCAAGCGACCCGCCTGGATTTTGGCAAGTCCCTCTGCAAAAAATGTACAAATTTTGGCAGCTCAAGTTGCACAGTTTTTTGTGCAGAGTGACTTGCGGAAATTGAGGCAAGTCACTTGTGCTCAACTTTGAAACCCCCTAATGTTATGAGAGCAGTATGCATGTCAGGTGGTAGTCAGTAATTAGCATGCATTGTGCAAGTCCAGAATAGCTTTGGAAATACATGCACATTGGCAAGGATGGTGGCCCAATTGAAGCTTATTGTGGGAATTATGTGTTGTGCTGTGATAACATATAAAGCATTTGGATGATTGCCTTATAAGTCACACAAAGCTCCAAAGGACCTGATTACTAATTGGGGAGGCTCAAGTGTGACTCTCAGGAACTGTGGTCTCAGAACAGTTTATTTTTGGTCTTCAGAACTAGCATATGGTCAGTTACTTGGCTACATACACAAATGGCTGAGTTGGGGGTCACTAAGACACAAGTATATTGACTAATTAATAACTAGGAACTGGACTTTGGAGATAAAAAAAAAGTGACATGATAGGATAAAAAAAAGGAAGGTTACAGGTAAAATTACATCACTTATTCTGTGTGCAGGGCTTTCCTTGTCTTGCTGCAGTTGAAAGATACATTATATGCAAACATGTAAATTCAACCTACCTTGTGTATGTGACTGGTGTTCATGTTGGTGCTTCTGGATCCTATGCAGCTGGGTCCTAGGTAGTTGCTGCTAGGAGATGATCCTGAAATCTTAGATACTAATATCACTTCTGGCTTGATGGCAAGTCATGTAAATAGTTGTGGGCTCTTGTGCAGCATACAGTACTTCATTTTTTATGGGTGCCTTTTGTTGCATAGAATGTGTCAGAAGTACTCTGTTTGTGGAAGTCAGTGTTTGATAAAAAATTTAGGTGTATTTTTATCTTGCTTTGGCTACTCACTGCAGAAGTTTTCCGCCATGCTCTAATATGCCTCAAAGTTCTGCTTTCCCAATTCAGCATGTCCCAAATCTATTGCTAGCTTGAAAATAAATTGGCTCTCACTATTTTGATGAGAATGATTTGTTTTTCTGTGATTTTACTTCCTCCTGTTGATGATATAAATATTTTTCCAATCAGCTTTCTACCTTTCATCAACCAGCTAACATATGATATAAGAATATAATCAAGAAAGGGGGTTCAACACGTGACCCCCCAAAATTGTTTGCATGACCCCTTGGATGTCGGGCCAACGTCCAAGGGGGGTTGCACAACCAAAAAACTGCTGGGATTGGGAGTTGCAGAACAAATTTCAAAAAGAATCTAATTATTTTTCATAAATTTTTTTTGGGGGTCAAAATGAGAGATAATTTATGTTATTAGGGTTTATTCCTACCTTTTTAGGTGTGCATAATCTAATGGTAAGGTCCATTTCTCCAAGAAATCTTATTTTTCTACTCTTATTGGTGTTATGCCTGGTATTTTGGAGGTAATTTTTCAGGTGCACATCTAGAGATATTGGGAAATTTCAAGATTTATTCCCACTCTTCTAATAGTTAAAAAAACAATGGGGAAATTTTTTTTGGTTAAAGTTCAACAATTCATCCTATTTGGGGGGTGTCAGAACTTTTTTCCCAAATAGGAAGAATTATTGAACTTGAACCCAAATAAATTTCACAATTGTTTTTTTAACCATTAGAAGCTTGGGAATAAATTTTGAAATTTCCCAATCTCTCTTGATTTGCCATTTGAAAAAATAACTCCAAAAAATCAGGTGTAACACCAATAAGAGTAGAAAAAAAATTTTCTTGGAGAAATGAACCTTGCCATTAGATTTTTCACCCCCAAAAATGTAGGAATAAACCTCAATACCATAAATTATCCCTCATTTTGACCCCTAAAACCATTTATGAAAAATAATTAAATTTTTTTTTAAATTTGTCCCACAACCCCCAATCCCAGTGGTTTTTTGGTTGTGCGACCACCATGGACCAGGGCCTGACATCCAAGCGGTTGTGCAACCAATTTTGGGGGGTGGCGTGTCAAACTCCCTCATTAAAAAATTCAATATCTAACAAATTATCACTTGAATGGTGAAAGGAAGCTTGACAGCTCATTGGAGGACTTCCCATTGGTCTGTAATGGCTTATTTAGACAAACTAAATCTAAATTCCAAACTTTTTTTGCTGGTGAGAACCTGAATTTTGTCAATTTTAATCACCAAAAAAAGTTTGGGATTTAGAAATAGAAGCTCCAGATTAAGCAATCTGGGCCACAGGAATTCCTCCATTTGAAACATAAAAACAATCTGTGTATGGTACCAAATCTAGCCTATACATAAGTGCTGATATAGAAAAGAGCATCATATATTATTAAACTGACTTATAAAAAAACCTTTATCAAAATCACTATTTGAAAATACACAGCTGTCACATTCAAAAGGCTTATAAGAAAGAAATTAGGGGGTATCAAATATGACCAAATCTACCATTATTTAATTGACAGGTTTTCAAAAATTCACCATTCTAAAAGCATGTTCTTTATTTAACAATACCCTTTGTGGAACCAATAATGAACAAATTGACTGGTTTCTAATTGTGGATTTTATATATTTGATACCCCCTATTACACATAAATGATGTATGATATATTTCTGAAACAAGGAAATCAAGATATGTCAATCTGTATCATTATAGAATTATGGGACACTTAATTGATTGTTAAAGGAATCAGTACATGTATCTGATTTACCAATATTCCACACTATTTCATCATGAATTATAAATATTTCATTGGTTTTGTACTAAAAAATTACCAACAGAGTGCCTTGTAAAAATGAACTGACTGTGATGGAAACAAATACACACTATATAATAAACCAAATTTACAATTTCATAAATGTGGTACAGAATCTCAAGTGAACACCATAAATCTAAGATGGACCATCATTATTTTTTCCCCAAATTTCCCTTCCTGAATGGTGCGGTGTTTGATTTGTGTTAAAGTGCCAAAATCACATTGCAGATACAATCTCAAGATAAAATAATTAGTATGTAAAGGGTGTGTTGATAAGTTTTTTAACAGGAGAAATGGTGTGTATGGGTATATAATATCTTGGGTAGCATTGTACCAAGGATATGGTGTTATTTGTATGAGTATTTCTTAATCAGGATTAGAACAGAGGACATGGTTTGGATTGAAGGTTGATGTATTCAAGATGAATAGAAAAAAGGATGTTCCAAGTATGGGTAACTTTTTTTCTCAACCAGAAATTCAAAAGAGGATGTACCATGTCTGTGAAAATGTTTGTCTTTATCAGGAATGGAACAGAGGACATTTCAAAACTATGAAACTTTGTTTCTCAACCAAGGATGGAAGGGAGGCTTGGAAAAAAACATCAGGGTGAGGACTTCTTCAGCATATTCCATATTCAATTTGTGTAAGGGTGTAATACTGAATACTGCCTTACACAATTTGAGAATTCAGTAGTTGGAAAAGTTGTGGAAGGAAATAATTATGTGAGGAGTAAGAAGGAGGGAATGATTAATTTGGAGAATATTAAGTGACCCAAAAGCAGGAAGCATAAGTGGACTGGTTATTCTAGCACTGACCAATCAGAAAAAAAGAGTGGAGGTCAAACTCAGACCATTCAAGGAATGATATTGTGTTGGCAGTGAATTGGACCAGTCAGAACACAGGATTCAAAGGATTATTAGTTTTCCTTCTGTAAAAAACCACTCAGGGAGATCCCATGCAGGAATAATCCATCACTACTCAATATAAAAGGAGCCCCCACAAAATTGAACTTCTTTCCTCGTCAACACAGCATAGTGTGTCCTGAGCTACCAGAAGGATACCTGGAGTACCACTATTATAAATTTGTAATAATGTTTTTTAGGTAGTTTTATGAAATTCATCAATTATATTTCCTAAAAAGATTGAGTAGCAGTAAAGATTAATTAAAACAATTATCATTAACAGATTAGGCATGGTAGTAGTACTATAGTAACAGAATTAGAATTTTGATAGTGATAGTGATTTATTTCTTGAGAAAATTTTGATCAAGAAATAGGACATCAAACACTATCATGGCATCAGCTTGTGGTAGTCTTCATGGTCATCAGTCTAGCAGTAGTTTATGATTATTATTTAAAATATTCAATCCCACTGGATTTATTTATCCATTATCTAGATTTAAAATAAGTCTGCATGCATATTATTTTTATCCTCAATAGAGGCTACTATCAAAAGGACCTCTATCTTGAGCTAAACCACATATCTTTGAATAGTGATTCAATATTCTGAATATGTGTGTGTAGTGCAATTAGAGGGGAAGGTGTTTTGAAAAACTCAAACAATTTAGTAGATTTTCACCTATTTGAACTTGATATACCACTCAGAGGCTCTTGACCAAATATGTTTCATGTTTTTAAGAATTTACTATTTGGCCAAGTCATTGGATATAAAGGAGAGGTCCTTTCCCTGATCAAAATTTCAAGTTGTTGAAATTTGACATTGGCTTGTTTTTTTGGATTTGATTTGACTCCTCTTGCAATATTTTTTCATGGACAAATGCAGAGCCTCTTTTGACATGTTGGCTAGAATTGCTTCTGAGTTTTTTTTTGTTTTTTTTGGATGAAATCAGACTTCTGTTCTATGAAGCTATTTTGATCAATATTTTGCAAACCTACACAAGATGAAACAGTCTGTTTGCTCTTGTTTCTGAACAATATGTCCAGGTTATGGTAACAATGAGAGCTTAGGAATGGAGTCAAAAGAGAGGATGACTGATAAGCAAATGTGCTCTCATCTACAACAAAAATATTTCTCTTTGAATTCCTCTCCAAATTTCTTGTGATATTAAAGAATCAACCAAATAGACTCAAATAGGGCTTGAATGTCTTGATTTAATACTTTTCCTTTACTAGTTTGATTAGGTCTGGTTTGTTTCTTCAGAGGGAGGTTTCTCCTTAACTTTGTTGTAGAATCCTGCAAATATATGATAGCTTTGCACAGGATATCCCATCTGACCAAATATCAACAACAAAAAAGGAAAATTAAAAAACATACCTCAGCCTGTTAGAAAGGCTCTTTGCCTCCTGACTGGCTTCAGTTTTAAGGTTGAAAATTTTGGTTATTCTATCTGAAAATTCTTCCTTCTTCTGGGAGTTTTTGATAAGGACATTCTCTGATATCTCTATCCAACTACAGGCCAGCTGGGTGTCTTTGCTTGGGGATAAGTTGGTGGATTGCTTTAACATTGTTGGTGGACATGCATTGGATATGCCTGCTGTGCCCCCCAAAACAGCCCCAGATCCAAACCTGAAGCTAACCTGAGGTGAAAGTTGCACATGCAAAACACTCTGTAACCTCAGGTTATTAGTGGGTTTCAAAGTTGATTTGTGCATGCATGCAGGCCA
>SMGU01009110.1:0-16874 GCA_004348175.1 Puccinia novopanici
TTTCTAGCTCTCCCACAAGCCTCCCAGTATCCAAATACAGGAAGAATGGCCAAAAGTTCCATTTTCTTCCTGTACAGGTGAAAATTCTCACTGAGGCTGAACCAAGAGGTATTCCAGCCCCTGCCTAGCTGATTCCAATCCCTCACTTTGAAATAAAACCACCACGAATTAGGATCCTCAACCAGGAACAGCTCCAGAATCCCAAGGACCTTCACTCTTATTTTATTCCTCCTGCTATTATAGTGTCAGGTATAAAATAAATAGTGAGTCTCCTTTCTAGCTAACCTCTTTCTTTCTGATTCATCTTGAAGTCCTCCTTTTCGTCTCCTCTTGGCTACTTGCCTGCTCTTTTCCATTTCTATTGGTTTTTTCTGTGGTTTGTTACCTTAAACAAAACCACATAGGTTTTCCATTAAAGACCCTTAGCCTTCAGGCTTAAAAAATTGGACTGACATTAGTCAGACCTTCCTCAGTTTCTTTTGAGGAAGAGGCGTTTTAGATTTTCTCTGCTTAAACCAGTCTCTGACTGCGCCATAGCTCTTAAGCTACTATGTCTCTCTAATAATCATAAAACAAATTAAAAACTTCTTCTTTATTTTTTATTATTCTCTTTTTCCTTGTGTCCTACACGTCACGTAAGAGACGTAGGCTCACAAAGATTGCTTGGCAGTTTATTTAACGTGATAGGGATGGTCTGGTTCGAGATGGCTGTGGACCAAGTGAGTTGATATATATAAGAGAGTGAGTGATGGTTTATGATGATGATGATGATGATGATGAGTGATCAGGACTGATGATATGAGATGAGTGGTGATGAGTATGGATGAGGAGTGGTGAGTGATGAGTGATGAGGAATGAGATGTGTAGTGTGGGATGAGTTGTGTGATGTGGGAGCAAGTGCTACAACCAGGGATTGAACAGAGGTTCTAGTGATGGGGGGTTATAGAGTGAAGAAGGGTGTTGAGTTTAAAAGGGGGAATAGCCTAATGGCAATTGAACCTGTTAGACCTAGGTCTCACTGGGGGAAAAACATGCTCAACTGCCTGCAGTTGACATGCTGAAAGTCCAAGAAAGCTTGTGGTGTTACTCAAACCTTTCTCCAATATTGATTCAACCAAGCTTGGATGCACAGTCACTGTGCACACTGCACAGTGACTGTGCCAAAAAATCTACATATGCAAACATGTGGACTTTGGATGGCAGCTTGGCTGGAGCATGCTGAATGTCAACTGCAGGCAGTTGATCAAGTTTTTCTTGCAGTGTCTTGACCAGGGATTGAACCAAGGGGCCTTATGAAAGGGTAATGAGGTATGTTATTTGAGATGTAAGGGTTGTGTTATATAAGGGTGGCTAATATTGTAAAACTATAATATAGGGGGGGGGCTAATAATATAGAGTGACCAGAAAAGGGTAGTGTTACAGGGGATAAGAGTACTAGACTATGTGTAAAAATCTGATGGGAAAATCTGGTGAGGAAGGGGGGAACAACTGGAGGAGAGCCCCCTTATATAGACAAGAGTGAGGGAATTTAGCTACAAGGTGAGAGTGAGGTGAGGGATTTTGGCTGGCCTAGCTGCACAGCATTGAGGGATTTATGCTAGACTGAGGGATTTGCGCTGGCCTGAAAATGCCATGGAACAACCAAAAATGAGGGGAAAAAAAGTCTTCAGGTCATGTGTATGCACAGCCTGTCAACAAAAAGGGGGTGTAAAGTGAGGAAAAATAGCTCAAACCCTGTATCTAGTGATTGATGCTCAGCAAAATCAACAAGATAGGGTAGAGAGTACATGTGACTGCATGACAGCCTGCATGGGATCTGCATGAGCCTGCATGAGACCTGCATGAGACTGCATGAGAGTGCATGTGACCTGCATGAGACCTGCATGAGAGTGCATGAGACCTGCATGACCATGTAATTGTGTGTAGTGGGTTGTTGTTGTATGTAAATGTTGTTGTATGTGTATGGTGTATGTAGTATGTTGTTGTGTTGGTTGTGTAATGTACTGATGGTTGTGTAAGGAGTGTGATATGTAAAGGATAGTGGTGATTGGTGATATGTACTGATGGTGGCCAAGGAGGGTGTGTAACTTCTGATCCAAGGGGTTTGAGAGGTTGCCATCCAAGGTGTCCATAGGGTAAATTTAGCCGTAGAGTCCGTTTCTCCATTCAGATTTGCTGATTTCTGGACTGTAGTATGATAAAAGAAAGGGAAAAGATAAAAAGAAAAGGAAAAAGAATAAAAGAAATAATTTTTTAATTTTCAACATTTAAGAATACCACACCGTCCAAGGTGACCATAGGGTAAATTGAGCCGTAGAGTCCGTTTCTCCAATCAGATATGCTGATTTCTGGCCTATAGTTTGAGAAAAGAGAGAAAAAAAGAGAAAAAGAGAGAAAGAAAAGAGAAAAAGAATAAAAGAAATAATTTTTTTAATTTTCAACATTTAAGAGTACCACAGAGATTGAGTTCTGACTGAGTTCTCATAAGCATTACAAGAATGAAACCCTAAGCAATTATTTGTGAGAACTGCAGCAAATCTGGTTGGAAATTGAATCAAGCATTTCACGGAACTAGAGAAATCTCAACATTTTTCTTGCAGTGGATGGTATTATAAAGTAGTTTCTGAAAGACCACCGCCTCTGGCTGAGTCAGCCTGATCAAGTGCTTTCCAGCTGCTTTTCACCTAAATTTCCCATCCCAAGCATATACCTATTTTGGTATCACCTCTTCTCAAAACCTCTGTATATCAAGGGCTTTGTTTTGAAGGGGTTTATCTTCTGACTTATACTCTTGGTGTAGTTTTTGGTTTTTCAGAAGTGTAGAATTAACCCCCTTATTTTATTTTTATCCATACAAGGAGCAGAGCGTAATTTCTGCCTTCAAGAGTCCCTCAGCATAGTGATAGTACTTGGTTTTTCTGTTGAAAGTAAAAAATTTCATACACAGAGCTGAAAATTTCTCCCACTTGACTAGTGTCTTCATCACTTAAATTTAAGTCAACTTTCCTGCCAATTGGTTCCTCTTCTATTTTCTTTATCAACTGACTGGCTTTTTCTTGAACCAACCCTTCTAACTACCTGTTACTCTCTTCCTTCCTTTTCCACCTGTTGTTTTTTAGTGGTTTTTATCAATAAACAAACTGCATAGGTTTCTCCACTTAAAGAAACTTGGCCACTGATCAAAAATTCTGGACTGGTCTTTAGAAGATTAAATGATTACCAGAATTCCTCTGTGAATGTGTCAAGAGGAGGTTTGTGTATCACTGATTCCCCAGTCCTCTTTTCCAAATGGGTTGACTTTCTGGGCTATAATCCTATCCCCTGTTTATAGTAGTACTTTCAGAGCTATAAAGAAGAAAAAAAAATCCTCTCCTTTAGTGTTGCTACTTATTTTTGTGTTTCATCTTGTAAGAAATAAAAATTTAATGAATAAAACATTTTTTTTCCTATTTCCACTCTAAAGGCTTTAAATAAAGCATATGAATCAGGCCATTAACCCATTTTGTGATAAAATGGAGAAAATGATAGAAATAAAGTATAAAAAGATAGAAAATAAAGAATTTTTCACTCATTATTTAAGAGCACCACCCCAGCTAGTCCAAATCTGGAACTATTTAATTAAAATACAAGAGTCACTTCAAAAAAAAAATTGCTCAACTACTTGCAGTTGACATGCAGAAAGTCCAAGGAAGCTTGTGGTGTTACTCAAAACTTTCTCCAAGAGTTATTCAACCAAGTTTTGCTGCACATTCACTGTGAATGCTGCACAGTGACTGTGCTATAAAATCTAAATATGCAGACAGGTGGAGTTTGAATGGCAGCTTGGCTGGAGCATGCTGCATGTCAACTGCAGGCAGTTGACTGAGTTTTATTTTGAAGTGAGTTCTTGTATTTATATTTTATTATTGAATTTCAATCATTATGAAATTTGTTGGGTGTAGACCAGATTCACAAGGAATAGTATAGGCTCAAGCAGGCTGCTAAGGTTTCTGGAAATGATAGTAGAAAATACAGGAATATTGTAAGGATTGATACAGTATAATTTGGCTTCAATTCAGTCAAACAATATTCAGAGGTTGAGGGAATGAGGCATTAAAACATTACAGTAAAAAATAGTTTTGGGGTTAGAGCATCTGCTGAAATTAGGGCAACTTTCAGAAAATATTGTCAAAATTTATTGATAGGATCAACAAAACATGGAAATTGCTGATAAAAGCATGCAGGTATTTCATGTTTCAAATGAAACTCAGTAATTTTTAAAAGTGAAAAAGACAAATCAAGATCAATGAGAAAATAATTGAGCATTCTGAAACTATAGGAGCATGTATTATTTTCATAATTTCAATATGAGTGATGAAAAAAAACTACAATAAGGGGTATCAAATATAACAAATCCACAATTAGAAACCAGTTAATTTTTTTTAAAAAAGAATTCTTCATTAATGGGTCCTAAGAGCTTATTGGTGGGTAGAAAATGTGTTTTAAAAATGTTGGATTTTTCAAAACCAGTCAATTACATAATGATAGATTTGGTCATGTTTGATACCCCCTAATGAGAAATTTGATCAAGTGATTAAAAAATGGGTCTTCGACCTGCGACCCCCAGGAATTGACACGCGACCCCCTGTTTTGCGGGGGGGCCTAGGGGACGTCATTTCAACCCAGCGCACACGTCGACAGGACGTAATAAGCCCCAACCCCCGAAATGGGGGGTCGCGGCTTCAACTATTTTTTAAAAAATGGGGGTTGCCCATTTAATTTTTCCAAATTTATCCACCCTCATGCCTCATGTAATACAGGTATTACTGGTGGATTACATGAGGCATGAGGGTCAATAAAAAAGGTTCCAACACACCCACCCACAAAAAAGCCAAAAAATCAGGTGCCAAAAAAAACCAAAAATTCAAGGGAGGGCAAGTAGAACCACAGGCAAGTGGTTTCTTGCTCAAATCCAAAGTGACATAAATATTGGAGGCACAGGCACAGACATAGATATTGGAGGAAAACAGACATAGATATTGGAGGAAAATAATTTCAAGGCGCAATAATTTGAGGAAAATAATTTTAGACTTCATTTGAGTCAAACTGTGTAATATCCAGATGTTTTTCTAATCTAAAAAAACCCAAATTTATAAACAAATTTTTTGCAAAAAAAAATCACAATTTATAAACAAAGAATTCTTGTTTTTCTTCTTCTTCTCTTTGAAATATCTTCCATCCCCTACACAATTGGAAATTTTACTCAACTTTTTAATAAAGCCCATTAGGATTTACTTAAATATTTTACGTTGCCACAGATTGACCCACCCATGTACCCCATGCCATAAAATATCCGCAATATCCTCAAAGATCAAATTTCAGGAAAACTTGTATAGGAAGCAGTGTATGAGAAGGAAGCAGTATATGTTCAAAGACAAAGAAAATAAGGAAATGAAGAAGACAAAAGAAACAAGGAAATAAAGAAGATTTTATTTTTACAAGTACAGGCAGTAACTAATAAGTAATTCTACTGCTTCTAGTCTTTTTCTTGAGTTCTTGTGTCATCTCAATACAAGCTGAATATCTATCTTTCCAGGCTAAGGCCTCTGGGGATGAGTAGGAGTCCCAATTGCGCATGAGTTGAGGAGCAGGAAAGAGGGAAGGGTTTTTAAGTTGAAGAATCATGTAATGGTTTCCCACTAGGGTGAGAAAGAGGGGTGGATTGTTGTTTGGAGGGCATGAAGAAGGGAGAATGGTCTCAGACCAGGTAGCAGAAAAAAAGAAGACCAGCCTTTGATAAAGATCTGCAAGTACATAACCTGTACTTGGCATGGACATCCAGTTTTCCTGACCACAAGATTCATCTTCATCTTCAAAGTTGATCCTTTCGAGTGCGTTTGGAACATCTGGGGCAAGCATGTTTTCAGAATAAAATTCTGACCTGCGCTTGATTTGACGGGTGAGCTCTCTTCGGATTCTGGGCCATTGGTTTTCATCTTGATGCAATAAGAAGGATACCGCTCGGAAACCACAATGACCATTGGCGCGAGGTTTCAAGATTTTGTTGACATGTGGTTGAATGTTTATGGGCAGTTGAGAAAGATAATAAGAGAGGGAAGCTTCTGGGAGGGGGTTCTTCTTGCTCGCTGTTCTAACTGGCCGGAAAATCTTTGGAGGGACTTCTTCAGGCTTCTTATGTTCAAATTGAGGGGCAGCTTTTCTGGAAGGTTGGATTCTTGAAGGTTGGATTCTTGTCTTCTTCTGGATTTCCTCTGCTTCTTTTTCTTCTGCGCGTCATTTCTTGGCCAGTATTTCAAATTCCAATGGCCATCACTGCCAACATGATTACGTCGGTTGGCTGTATCCGCCATTAAATCGGACAGCTTGAACCGATGTTACATCGGCTCAAGCACCCGATACAATGGCCGCCCAATGTTGGGTTGACACGTGGCGATGTTGCATCGACCGTGCCCCATCTTAAATGGGACATGGTCGATGTAACGTCGCCGCACGTCCCACCGATTCAACCCTGCGTCGACATTATGTCGACAGGTTTGCAGCCGGCTCAATGGGAAACTGATGCATTATCAGCCAATACCGGTTTAATAACGGCCCGCAGCGACGCAATGGCCGATTCAATAACACTGGCGGCGCTGTTGCGTCGGCATCCGCGATCCTTCACCAGGGTTGCTCGACGTAACCATGGACAGAGCCGACACAACGTCGTCCTGGCTCAATGCAAGGACGGCCAGGGTCGATGCAACATCGGCTTTGGTTGACATAACCTCGACCAAGCTGATTCTATCTCGGGCATCCAGCCTGATACAACCTCGGTCCCATCGACACTACATTGGTCATTAAAACCGACACAACCTCGACCTTGTCGATTCAATCCCAGTTTTTTTTTTTATTGCTTTCTTGCTTAGTTTCTTTTTGATGTTGTTTTGATCAGTACGTAGTCTTTTGTTGTTGTTAAATCTTTCTCTAGATAACTTTTTTAATTTGTTTTTTTCTTTTCTCTTTCTTTTGTTCAATCCTTTCATTTTTTTTGCTGAAATTGCAATACAAACTGAATCTCGCCATCTCAATTCAGCTCTAAACAAAGTAAGTTAAAAGAACAAAAAAATAAAATAAAATAAACACAACCGTCAAAGCGAGGTGCAAGCCACGGAAATCACGAATCGGCAATTTGGGTGCACCTTATTCAGCAAGGATACAAAGATGGAAAGAGGATTAATATCTCGCTCTTGAGTACACCCAAGTGTCGAACTAACCAGTGATGAACTGTAGAAACTGGCGACGGGATGGCACATTGTATGATGACAAGATATTGATCAAGCCTCACATGGCAGGCAAATCCATGTTGTATCCATGATCAGCTCGCATAACAGAAGTTAGGGCTAAAAAAAGGGAAAACAGAAAAGAGTTAAAACACGCATGAATGAAACCACCATCCAGAAATTAAGACAAAGAGTGCAAAGCAAGTGTGTGACATACCTCCAGGTGACCTTCCAATTCCGTGTTTTCAAAGATTGGGCGTGAAGCTTTTAAGATAATTGAACATTGGGAACACCATGGCGAAACCAGCCTTGAACATTTCGATCTGTCAAGTGACACCTTTTGATAGTGCCCAGTAGATTACCGGATTCGGGGGCCGCGGCCGGAAGCAATGATGACCGACATGATTCTGCAGCATCTGCCCATGAAGATGGCGTGAATCCCGATTCTTTCGGGTGAACGCCGGAGCTAGAGAAGGAGGGGGCCGGTAGACCAGCAATTGTTCCGAAGGCAGCCAGCATGCCAGAGCTGACTTGTAGAGGACCCAGAGGGATGGCTGAGAGGTTTGTCGTCTTGAGCTTTGATGATTCGAGGGCGAAGATAATCGTTAAACTTTTGGAAGATGGCAATAACATGGACTGAAACCACCAAGTTTGCACAGTTCTTGGGGACATCGGTACCTTCGGCAGCCACGAGACAAACTTTCAGCTGTCTGACTAGCATAGAGGCGGTGCTACGACGTGAATCTGAGCAACAAATTGAGTCAACAGAATACATTTGAATGTTAAGTGATAACTTACCATCTCTTTGTCTAAGTATTCGACCTCTAGCATTACACGACATGAGGAATAGAGCTCGAAGACCTTGATTAGTGACGCGAGAATTTTCTACCGGCTAATCCTAACTTTCTGCCTTTGTAGTCTGCCCAACAGACACAGGTTTTCATCCCTCCCTAAGTAGTCAGACCGAGCCTGACCAACCCATTTTTGTATCAGACTAGCTGGACAACTACGAGGTTAAGGAGGTGGGTGATCAGCCCCTTAAACTCAAAATGAACCCACCCACTTACTAGCTTGTAGGTGGGTGGGCAGCACAGAACAAGAGGAATAAACATACTGTTTGTTCCTGGCGATAAAAACCAACGAGGCCGTTTGATTGATTGATCGGCCACCTACAAGATTACAAGGGTCGTCCTCGCCGTTCAATCCATGAATTAGCCGCCTACAAGGTGGAGGGAGGTTGATGAGCCTCTATCCAGCAAAAATAACCCACCCACTTACCAGCTTGCAGGTGGGTGATTAGCAGAAAATAAGAGGAATGAACATACTCAGCTTTTGTTCCTGGCAATTAGAAGTTGACTTCCTAGGAGGTGTAGAGGATAGCTAATCAGCCCCTATGTGAAAACAGCAGAGAAGAAAAGAAATTTACAAACTTTTTTTTGTTCTTACTGATAGAGATAAGGGCGGTGGTTTTGGATCCATTCGTTTGCGCCGGAGGATCTATGCTTACCTATTCCCCAGGAGGGGGACCAGTACCCAAAAGTTATGGCCATCTGGGCGATTGTTTTGGACATCGTCATCTCTTCCTTTTATTCGATCTCTTGCCCCAACGACGAGACCGCCAATCCTGGGTCCGGGTATTCAGCTGCACCCACGACATCGTCCGTCGAAGATTTTTTCAACTTAGTCCTTGGTGGTCGAGGCGTGTATGTGGTGCTGCGTAGCTTTTTCGAAGCTAGCCCTATCATCGGTGAGCAGGACAACATCAAGGTTGTGTGATGAAAGATGGGCCTTGTACCACTTGCAGACTTCGCCGATTGCCCGGTCGTTGCGGTCGTTGATCGACTCATCTGGCTGGCGTCGAATATGAGTATCCAACCGGGTTTCATTCCAAAAAATCCATCCCCTAATGAACTTACTCGTTGGGTGGTTTCGTCGATCAAGCTTTTGAGCCGGTTAGAGATTGGCAAGGAGCGATGTCGGACCTCATCGAGTACGGTCTGAGAGCCGATGAGGCTGGTGCCGAAGGTGAATGCTTCTAACAGGTCAATCTGCCGTAGGACTACGTTAGTATCGAGGACAAGGTAGTGCTTCTGAGTGTATTTCCGATGGCCTGTCCTTCCGGTCTCGCTCAGCAGGAGTATCTTTCTTCGTTTCTTCTTGATCTCGCTCGTCTCCTCGATCTCCATGGCATCGTCCTGGTCAAGAGGTTCCTGAGAAGGGTAATCCAGCAGAATAGTCGAGAGTATCCGGAGACAGTCCGAGCAGCCACTCAACCCACATGGTATATCGTTTTGCAGGTAATGTTCTCTGCAGAGTTTCTGGATTTTCCCTCGGTTGATCTTTCTCAAGTACTGCTTCTGAGTGACTGCGGCAGCACCATTACTGTGTCGGTTCGCGTTACCGGTCAGCTTCACAACGGTGATGGGTGGATGAGACTGGATGACCATCTCGGAAAAGAAAGTGGTTGTAGTTGAGCGAGGAAAACTCGGAGTCAGCTTTATTATTCAGAGTGCGTTCCATCTGCTACATCCAGATCCGAGTGTGGACTAACCGGTACAAAGAATTGGTGGCTGCAGTAAGAATCTTCCGTTGTTTCTCGCTGCCAGGTTTGGCGGCGTCAGCTCTCAACTTGAAATCATACACCGCCTTGCGTCTTAAGAAAAACAGAAAATGAGTATCAGTGCCAGATACTTTCATCATGCCAACTCATGAATTTGGCTCACGAGGATTGAGCTGAGGAGTGAAGGAGGCTGATGGAAGCTCAACCATACCAGACTGCAGAGATGAGCCAAAGCGAATGATAGGAAGTGCTCCTGGTTCCAATTGCTGAGCCACTTCCTCGGCGCGCCCACTCGCAGAGCCTGTGGTATCGGCTGCCCGTATGTTGAGGCAAGTCCAATGCGTTGGTAGCGGATAATAATGGCTTTATCCTGCCGGTACCAGGAAGAGAGTACGAGGCTAGAAGTTCACTCCCAGCGCGCGAAAGTGGCATGGGAGCCTGGTTGAGGTGCTTGCCTGCACCGGCTTTGGAGTGAGAGAAACCATCCAGACAGACCGTTTCATCTTGAAAGACAACACGGTGGACGTGGCCATTGAAGATTTGATCTTGGAGAGGTGACCAGCTAGTGCTAGTAAACTTGTGGCTGCGGCCAACCTCCACCTCGACATATGTGCCGGCAGGAGGCAGTAGATTTAATATGCGAGCGGGGTTTTCACAACATCGAAGGGTTATGTCCTCTAAAGTTAGTTTAGCTTGGCTGATGGCGGAGAGAAGGAGTTGGATGCATTCTTCATAACCATCTCCTGGGAGATATGGTTTCCCTAGTTCTTCAGCCAACTCAAACGGCAGTCAACTAACAGAGAGCGTATCAATATGCTCCAAATGTTCCCAAATCACCTCCTGATCTTCAACTGTTGGTAGGCACTGAGCGAGGATACATTGACTGATTCAGAAACAATGTGTAGATCGTCACGTCAGCGGTGACTTTCAATCCTTTTTGTTTGCTAAGACATATCAATTCAATATCCGCTGCCGTGCGAACATCGAGGACATGAATGCTACGATTGTGAAGACTGGCGAAAAGGAGGATGGAGGTAAGGTTCGTGGTTTTCGCGTCGGTCAAGATTGGCTTGTCTAGTGGCCAATGGTTGAAGTGAGTAGCGATAGCGACGGCCTGATTGGCTCCGTTCCAGTCACGCTCGAATGGTAGCATCAGAGCACTGGTCAAACCAAGTTCCGGTCCATCAAGAGAATTGACATTGTGGGGGGTGGCAGCAACGACGAAGCCGTCGTTACAATGGGCCAGGTCGAAATGGATGATTTGACCAGGGCCAAAGTCTTGCTGTCATCGATACACCCACCAGCGCCGTTCCCGGAGACCAAAAGAGTAAGGAAACCCGCTTTGACAGCGGTCGCCGTAGTTTGCTCTAGAGAATCGGAGTTCGACCCAACTAGGGCATTGACAAAGCAAGCAGAGGCCACGAGACCAGGAAGCTTGATAGTTCGATGTGAAGATTTGGCCTCGATGGAGCTAATTGAGAGGGTAGGGTATCTGGCAAGACCCTCGACCAAGATTTTGGCGTTTTTGACATTGGTAATGAGGGGAATGGCATGGTCGATGGCAGTTCTTTGGGCTCGATAACCCAAGGATATATGTTGCTGTGGTCGCCTGAACCTTTTTTGGGAGGGTAGATTGATGAAAAGGTCAACTTTGCCTTGCTTGAGGTGATCGATCAGAGAGTATTCCGCCTTCTGTCCTTTGGCTTCTTCTTGGGACGAGAAGGCTTCCAAAAATTTACACGGAATGCCGTGTTCCTAATTTTAGATGGAATTTCGCATGGGTAAAGCTGTACCACGTATGAAAGGGAAACTCAGGGTCTAGAAGCTTACGGTAATAAAATCATTGGTTCCGGCGGTGACATAAATCGTGTACCCAAGTCGATGTAACCGTTGTACCGAAGGTAACATCTCTAGCTTGTCAGCGTAAGCTCCGATAGAGAAAAGCACACTCTTTTTTGGAAGCCTGACATTCGTGGCCAAGATAGCTTTAAGGTAAGCTTCGTATTTATCTTTGCCAAAGCATGCAACTTCTCCCGTCGAAGACATCTCAACACCCAAGACCGGATCGGCGCCGGCGAGACGAGAGAAGCTAAATTGTGGAGCCTTAATCCAAACGTAATCTTTGGGCATGGTTGATGTGGGATATGGCTGGACGGGGAAGCCCATCATCATGTCTGTTGCCATGGCCACAGCGTCGATACCTGTAACTTTCGAGACAAACGGGAAGGATCGAGAGGCCCGAACATTACACTCGATTACCTAAGTAGAAAAGGTGGGTCAGCAGAGTGAAACTTGTAGGGGAGAAAATGACTGACCTTTATGTCGTTGTTATTCACAATAAATTGAATGTTGAAGGGCCCCGTGATATTAAGTGCATTGCCAATTTTCTCGGTCGCAATCTCGATCCTTCGTACTGTCTCTGGATCAAGATCCTGAGGCGGTAAAATCAGAGTAGCACCGCTGAATGTACCCCGGCGTTTTCCACGTGCTCGCAGACATAATGCATGACCAATTTTCCGTAGCGAGCCACGGCATCCATCTCGATCTCTTTCGCCCCTTCGATGTATTTAGTGACTACGACTGGATACTCGCGCGATACTTGTGCGGCTTGGGCTAGATAGGCAGACAGGTCATCTGCAGAGTATGCGACATTCATGGCGGCACCGGACAAGACATAAGACGGCCTGACAAGGACTGGATAGCCCACGGTTTCACAGAAAAGCTGGGCTTCTTCAATAGTCGTAAGTTCTTTCCACCTTGGCTGATCCACACCGATCTTGTCAAGCATTCGAGAGAATTTGTATCGGTTTTCGGCGTTGTCAATCATTTTGGGAGAGGTGCCGAAGATTTTAACATACTGTCGGTGCAGCGGCAATGCGATGTTGTTGGGGGTTTGCCCACCCATGGAAATGATGACTCCGCTTGATTTTTCCAGGTCGTAGATGTCAAGGACTGTCTCAAGGCTGATGTTTTCAAAATACAGTTGATCTGCCTCATCAAAATCGGTGGAGACTGTTTCTGGATTGTAGTTGACCATCACGGTACGTAATCCACGACCACGTAGTGTTCAAATTGCTTGCACTGCACACCAATCAAATTCAACGGAGGAGCCGATGCGATAAACACCCGACCCCAAAACAATAATCCCCCTATCATCAAAAGTGACGTCGTGTTCTGTTGCCTTGTAAGACGTGAACAGATAGTTTGTGAAGGCCGGGAACTCTGCAGCCACGGTGTCGATTTGCTTGACAAAGGGCATGATGCCAAATTCTAGACACAGTCGACGAATGGCCTACTCATTGGAGGTTAAGAATCTCGCGAGTTGATGATCCGAAAACCTGAGTTGCTTGGTGTAGCAAAGCAAGTTGACGGGGAAATTTGAGGCGTGGTACCTTCTGACTATCTTCTCCATCGTGACCAGGTGTTTAAGTTTGCTGAGGGACCATTTGTCGATTTGCGATATTTCCCCAACTTCATCAAGGGACCAGCCTTCGTTAAAGGCGCTGGCAATGGCGAAGATTCTGCGGTCGGTCGGTTGGCTCAACTCTTTCTTTAGTTGATCTTGGCTGACGATCGAGTTTTTATTGAACCCAGTGAATGCCGGATCGACAGAGCGAATGGCCTTTTGGATGGCTTCCTCGAAATTACGACCAATAGCCATAACTTCACCAACCGACTTCATGGAACTACCAAGCTTGCTAGACACTCTCTGGAACTTCTTCAAGTCCCACCTCGGCATTTTAACTACACAGTAATCCAGGCTAGGTTCGAAGCAGGCAGAAGTCACTTTGGTGACCGAATTTCGAATTTCGTTGAGTGGTATGCCTAATCCTAACTTGGCTGCGATAAGTGCGAGGGGGTATCCAGTGGCCTTGGAGGCCAGTGCAGAGGAACGTGAAAGACGGGCATTGACTTCGATAATTGCGTATTCCTTGGAGGAGGGGTTGAGCGCGTACTGGATGTTGCATTCACCTAAGGGAAGGACGCCATTAGCCTGCGAGAAAGGAAAGTGACGAAGAAGATTTGAACAACAAACCAACCACACCAAGGTGACTGATGACATTGATAGCCGTCGTCCGTAGCATTTGGTAGTCGGCGTCTGAAAGCGTTTGGGATGGTGCAACGACAATTGAATCACCTGTATGGATTCCAAGCGGAGCAAAGTTCTGGAATGACACTTGTCAGTATTGATTATCACGAGTTCCAAGTTGGCCAGACCAACGAAAGACAAACCTCCATATGACAAACGGTGATGCAGTTGTCCCTGCAGTCTCTAACGACCTCGTATTCGATCTCTTTCCAGCCTTTCATGCTTCTTTCGATGAGGACCTGGGTGCTGATAGCAAATGCCTTGCCGCATAGTTCTTGGAGCTCTTCAGGATTGCTGGCGAAGCCACTTCCCAAGCCGCCGAGCGCAAAAGCCGCACGGACAATGACTGGATAGCCAATTTGGTTTGCCGCTGGAAGTCTTTCTTCAATTGATGTCGCTGAAGCGCTCGTGACACACCTCTCGCCGATTTCAGCCATTGTACTGGCAAATACCTCTCTGTCTTCGGTGATCACGACAGTAGAGATTGAGGTACCCAGAACCTTGACTCCCAAACCTTCAAACTCGTCAGCCAAGGCGATTCCAACCGAGAGGGCGGTTTGGCCCCCGAAGATACAGTAAATCCCGTCCGGGCGCTCGTGCTGAATAACTTTTTGGACAAACTCCGGAGTCACTGGCAGGAAGTAGACTTTATCGGTCAGTCCTTGGCTCGTTTGGATGATGGCAATGTTTGGGTTGATCAGAATGGTGTATACACCTTCTTCTTTCAGAGCCTTTATTGCCTGACTGCCAGAATAGTCGAATTCCCCATACTGACCGATTGATAAACCGCCACTGCCAAGGACTAGGACCCTTTTGACCTGGACCCAAGGGTTTTTGAGACTGTTTTCATGCGCAGTACCTCCGGGCATGGTGATAGGGAGGAAGGTGCTGTCTTGAGGAAATGAGGTGACACTATTAATAAAGACATCGAAGAGAAATCGATGCAAGGAATGTTCTGCCCACGATTTCCGTACTTGAGCTTGAGCGTCTTGGCACCTACGGCCAGTGCAAGCAACTGATGACCCAAGCAAATGCCGAAGATGGGGAAGCCTTCATTTCGACAGCTTGACGGATCCTAAGAATGGGGACTTCGGCTAGCTTGGGATCTCCTAGCCCGTTGGAGATAAAAAGTGCATCGAAAGAGCCAGGTTTTTTTGACAGATGGGTTCAAGAAATTGTTATCCCAAGGGACGGCGAGCACTTCGACCCCGCGACGCAAGAAGCAACGGATTTGGTTATATTTCATTCCAACATCCAAGGCCAGGATTCGTAAAGGTCTGGACTTTGTGGGATGCTGCAAGATTTGCGCGGGCTATTCGGAGGTGGGTAGATGGTGAGGTTGATACAAGGTGGGGGTGGACCGGGAGACAATCGCGACCAAATTTTCAGTGTTGTGATCATGAAGTGTTACATCGACATAATCCGCACGCCATGATTCGCGAGGGGGGGCCAATCCACTAAGTCTTGAGAGAGGGGCCTTCTGAACTGATGAGGCACTGGAAGACGTTCGTGGCGATACGGACTTTGAGAGCAACTGGGCGAGCATAACACCCCTTTCCCTAATCTTCTTGGTTAGCGCTCGGGTATCGACTCCATAAATAGCTGGAACTCCTTGATCTTGTAACCATTTCCCCAGTGAGCTGTTGGCAAGATGATGACTGAAGTCCTCCTGGTCACCACTGTAGGATCCAACAACCAATGCAGCCACATGGATTTGGGAAGATTCCAACTGAGCTTCGAACTGAGTGGGTAACACCAAATGTTCTCTTTTTGTCACGCCATAAGAGCCGATCAATGGGTAGGTGAGAACCAGCATTTGGCCTTTAGAGGAGGGATCGGTAAGGGATTCAGGATAGCCGACCATTCCTGAAAAAAAAATTGGCAGAGGTTTCATTTGTTCGTTGAGCAAGAGGGTAATCAAGGTAGAATCGGCGAAAAGAGGGGAAGCACCTGTTTGGAAGACACATTCACCACTGACGCTTTTACCAGACATGCCGAAACCATAGCCTTGGTAGATGGTACCATCTGCGAGTTCGAGAACCATGATTTTCTTGGCCAATGCGTCACGAGTTTCAGGATTTCCGTCCTCACTTTTGCCGGGGGAGGAAGTATATAAATGGGCTTATTAGTAGTATGGTAGCAGTGTGATGTCACAGTCTTGTTGTCAGCCTTAGAGATACTCCAGAGTATCCAAAAGCCTGCATATTTTTATAAATAGTATTATATCTCAGTTAATATAAAGAAATCTTTAAACATTATTTCAGAAATGGATTTCTCATGTAATTTTACCTAGGGTTACCCACTGGGCCTACCCCTAAATTCCTACTACTTCTGGTACTTTGTTGTAACTCAAGTTATACCATAAGAAGTATTACTGTGGACTGAGCAGTAAAATAAGTACATAACATAAATATGTATTATGTAAATAAGTTTATGGAATATGTACATAAATAAGAAATGAATATATTTCAAACTTTATTTATACAATGAGAGAGGAGAATCATGTTGGATTTCAATTATAATACAATTCCAATTGTACACAATTATATTGTAGTATAATTTCAATAGTAATATAAATTGAGGTTAGAGCAACCTGAGAAAGTTCCACTTGTACAGTCTGTGAGAACTATTCCCAAGTCATTCTATTTCAAAATAAGTTGACACATGTGGCAATTGGTTATAACAATGCATGCATGATGTCATGGGGACATAGAATGAATGGAAGTACTCAATTGAGCTATTATGGTGCAAGATGACACCATTATGGCATCATTTGATGTAAGAATGGTGTGATACACCATGAGCTCTCCCTGAGAGACCTAAAGAATATAAAAGGTGGCCTCTTTGGCCTTGAGATTGATCCTCAGTGATTCACCGCAGCATATAATTATTAGTGCAGTGAATTCCCTCCTCCTACTTTTAGAGTAGTGTTTCCATCTCCCCATCACCATACATTTTTACCACT
>SMGU01009111.1:0-31744 GCA_004348175.1 Puccinia novopanici
CTCCCCCCCCCCCCCCCCCCCCCCCCCCCTCTTCTTTTTTTGGTTATTTATGTCATTTTTTTATTTTTGGTGTTGGGGACAAAACATGGTGGGAGGGAGGCTGTAAAAAAAATGGTGAGGAGGAGAAACTTGCTTTTTTGATACATTTTATTTTGTTATCATCACTCGTATGTTTCCTGGTTTCGAAGGGCAGGGGAAGGGGAGTCGATGTTGCAAGTCAGACAGGCAACAGGGCTACTCTTTTTTCTTGTTCTTTTTTTTTTTTTTTTGTAATTTAGTCTTTCTTTGTTGATTGAATGGATTTTTCTTCCTTGTTCTGTTGCTCGATTGTTCTGATATGTGTTGCGTGGCGAGGGATGAAAATAGACAATTTTCAGCCTCTATAACTTGATACAATAAAGAACGATCGTATGAAGTTGTTCTTTGTACGTGGATTCTGCCGGGATGAAAAGTGGCCATAGGCCGGGCTCTGTTACCAAGTGTATTACTATTGTTCTCGTCGTAGGCCGCCGAACCGAACACCGCCATCTTCAACACACCAGCATCAAATTGTCTTTCCGCAGTCAGAACACCGCCCGAGCCACAACAATTCCGAATGAGTGCCCTGGAAGCAACCGGCATGATCGAAGAAAAAGGGGTAGTTTTGCTGTTCCTCCCCCAACTTAATGAGTAGATAACTGTATCTTAGATTTGATGGTATAGATAGGACTAATGAAACAATAAATAAAGAGTTGTTAGCGAAAATTTGAGTTATTGGAAAAGGTGATAATGAGAAAGGGATTATCAACAGTACTTCCCACAATGTGATGAGCACACTTGAGTATCGACATTAACAGCGAAGGGCAGCTGGAAGAAATGTGGCAATGAGGTGGAGGGGTTAAACTTATGATGGGCAAGGGAAGTAAAGCTATGAGTTGGCCTGGACAAAACTCTAGCTGGAGGGCAAGACCAGCTCGCCGTCAAGTCGGCAAAAGCACTGCCGGGTTTGTGTCGTGGGACTGTAGGGTGAGTTAGCAGGAAATCGAAGTGAGGAAGACAGATTGAGGTCGAAGCAAGATGCAAGGAAGCCCCGAGCCGCTCCATCCCCGGCTTCAGCGCTCGGGACCAAAAGCCAAACAAGGATGGGAGCTGAGCCTGAAGAGAAAAAAAAATGAGAGTATCCTTGGTTTGAGATATCGGTCTCAGTCCGGCCCGACATCTTGAGACGATAACCGTTCATGGAGTAGTGTATCCCGGGTCTCCTTATGCGGTCGCCTGCGCCGAGGAATCAACACACCCCGGAACAATGGCGGAACAGGCCCTGAGCGAGCCGGTCTTTCCACCTTTCCCGAAAATGCAACCGAGTAGCACGCTCGGCCTATTGCGGGGAGTTGCCTTTTCTTCTGATGTTTGTCCGCGCCAACATGGACTGTGCTTGATTGCTCTCCACTGAGGGATTTTTTCTGGCTGAGTTCATTGTAAGACCACTCCATGGCCGGACTAAGTATAAATATACCGCCGTCGGGTTCTGAGGTCCGCTTTCCCGACGCTTCGTTGATATCTACCTTATACTTGTTTTACTATAGCCGGACCAGGAAGAGGTCCGTTCTCCATTTCCTACTGATTTTCTCGTCTCCATTGTCTCACTAACTTGGAAATAACCTCGTGGCTTCGCTCAACAACGCTCATAAAGCGAGGCCATCGAGTCCACCGTGGACCGCGCCATCTGTCACACTCACTTCTCATCTGCTCTTTCACAACCGTCATACCTCTTACTATTCCCAAAAAAATAACACATCGCGAGTCATCCCCAGCAGTTTTTACTATCCCGAAGTTTTCGGCGCCCATTACCTACCATAATTTTCATTGCCAAGGCAGCACACCACATCCAGCCGCATCAACCGATCAAAAGAAAGCAAAGCTATGTCTGACAATGGGGCCACCCCCCCGGAATTATTGGCTACACCTTTGCCTGATGGTGGGCCCGCCAACCCCACCGAGCCGGTCCCCGGGCAATCATTGGGTACACCAGCACATTTCTTCGTATCCCGGAAATTTCTGTTTGTTCATCCGGCTGACTTGATGATAATGATGCTTCCCACCCTTCTCATGTAGCTCAAGGTGCAGTCCCACTAGCTTTGCGAGACCTATCTCGATTATGGGGGGATCTTGAAGATCCAGCGCTGAGAATTTGGACCCCGCAAGTTCTTTCAAGCGAGGAGCTCAACAACCATAAAGCAATCCTGGAGGAAATCACAATGGAGTTAGTGCCCTTCATGCAAAGGCAACTCCCCGTCCTGCTGAAATCGTTAGGCTTAGGCCCTCACGCTGTGGATCCAAGGCCAAAACTCGATGTAACCAATGATGCAATCGGGAAGATCGCCACCACCCTGGATCTAATCCACCGTTCTATACTTTCCCTCATTCAGCATAACGAGACCGATTCCCAACCACCCAGCGGTGTTGACAAAACTTATGGTGCTCTCAAAAATTTTAGATGCAGTCAGCTTTATATTGTATTCGTGGATTTCGCAAGTGAGCTGTATGATGTGTTTCAAGCGTGTGCGCGGTACGTGGAGTACTATGAGAGTGGGCAGCTCGACCGTGATCGAGAAACCACAATCGCCTCTCGCAGTCGTATCATTGAATCCCCCCCACCAGCCCCACCACCACACCAGGCAATTGGCGAAATAGTTGAAGGCGTGTCGCGCTGCCATTCATGGCTCGATTTCATGATGGTTTCCTCCAGGGGGACTGACCTTTGGCTCTTCCAAGTGTCGAAGTGGGGCACTGCAATCACAGTTCTAAGCAACTACCTTGCTGACTTAACCGAGCGGTTGGGCTCGATTTCCAAAAACCAAGCTTTTAACCTTGCCGATGGGACTCCTTCCGAGCGAGGTCCAGCCGAGCCGAACGCTGCTCTCTGGCTCCCCAACAATGGCCAAAGCAGCATTTACGTTCAGCAACTCCTCTATCGGCCGATTATGACGATCCTCAAATTACTCAGGACCTTCTATAGACAGCTGACGGACAGACCCACTAAGACAAAACTCAACCTGGGTGACTTCCTGTCTACCGAGGACATGCTCTCGCTGGATGACAGCGGAAGCGCGATAGTGGAATGCGTAGACAAGATTATCATCGACTCGGCTACCTTTAATGGAGCTCTTCTAGATCAAGCGGACACTCTCGAACAGCGGGCCCGCAAACTCACAGCTCTCCTGGATCATTTCATAGTCACCTTAGCCTTTCATCACGTACCCGAAGGTCCTAGATCCAAACTCCCGCCATCGGAGAGTATCTTTAAGCCCATGTTTTATCTGATTCAAGCTCAGTTTCGTTTGGCTATTAGCAGGTTTAAAGAGGCATGCGAACAACTTCGGGATCGACATGATGAGCTTCAAGGAGAGCCACAGGCTTGAAGCGCCAGATGCTCCCCCGGCACCAAATGGGAAGCAATCCAACATATGCTAGACCAGCAAAGTACAGGCTCCACATCCTTCTTGTTCGTTTTCATGTTATCTGACTAGATGTATCTCATGTATTCCTATCTCTATCTCCCATGTTTAATCATTGTAGTGCTGCAATTTTCTTCATCCTTCTAGCGGGTTCTTGTACCAGCCGATTGAAATGCAAACTTTGAAAAGTACCTCACCTTGCCCGGATGGGCATGAGCAAGGCAGCTAGGCGGCTGGGGTGGCTGGGGGCCGGAGGGAGGCGGCTGGAGGCCTGAGCAAGGCAACTGGGGGCTGAAGGGGCTGGGGGCCAGAAGGTATCATTTTTTGTGTTGGTGTCTGAACAAGGAAAAGTAATCTTCCAGGTCTGAGTCGCTTTCAGTTTCTGATTTAAACATCATGATGAATGCAGTGGGAATTAATGCTTGAAGGACTTGCTTGTGTTGAGATGGTTGCTCTGACATGATTTAGTTGAGGTGAGTTGATTGGATGAGATATCTGTGGATAGATTCAGTGTGGTGAGGTGAGTATTGTGAGCCATTGATGATTTGATGATGGTAAAATAAGTACATATTGTATTTCTCAAAATGCTTGGTTTTTTTTTTTTTTTTTCTTCCTAAGATTATGCATTTACAATCGCATACATTTTATTTGTCCAGGGTTTCTGCCCCAGGTGTCTCACGGGTTTGAAGTCACCCGCCACCCTGTCCGGCAACATAGCAGTGCCGTGATGCTGCCACCTTGGCAGGGTAATGGTGCGGGCAGCACCGGCGATCGGTACTAAGGCCAACTTTGGGCCCTGGTTCCAAATATGGAGTCGGTTTCACCAGGGACCTACTCAAACAAGGACCACCAGCGAAGCCGAGACATGAGCAAGAAATGTCTCACGGCGTAAAAGACAAAACTGATTATATATCAAACTAAACTTTATGAAGAAGAAAAAAAAAAAAATTCCAAGCTTTTCGAGAAATACAATATATAAAAAACCCGTTTTTTGGTAGCAAATACTGACCTTTTTTGGTTTTGAAATCTGTTGTGATTTTAGCTACACTTTTTTGGAAATCCGTCAACTAGAAACTGTGGATTTGATGATTTCTAATCAACAGGTTTTAATGGTGGATTTTGTCATATTTGACACCCCCTATTATCTCTAAGGCTGACAGTTACCCTTATTTCTGAGAAACACCAGATGTGCGCCAATGAGCTGAGGAGTCTCTGATGGGAGGACAACAAGGGTGAAGAGGAAGAATGGAACACTTATACACCTGTTGGTGTGACAAAGAGAGACAGAAAAGGATTATCAATTGCATAGTGAGCATGAGATAAGTGAGGAAGAGTGAAAAACAGAAACAATCAAGAATGAAGGAGAGAAGACAAGAAATAAAGATGATAAAACCTGAGAAATACCCAATGTGCACCAATGAGCTGAGGAGTCTATGATGGGAGGACAACATGGGTGAAGAGGAAGAATGGAACACTTATGCACTTGTTGGTGCAACAAAGAGAGACAGAAAAGGATCATGAAAGAGAACAACAGAAGGAAGCAATACATCTAAATACAACAGAAACAGTGAAACCTAATGTGGTGATTGTTGCTATCCTGATGTGCCATGTTTCCCAACCAAAACCCTAATCTCTCCTTGCCAGTGCACTCTTCCATAGCATCACAATTTCAACAAATCCCTTGCCAAAAAAACTTACCAAAATTTAATGAGGGTTTATTTTCCTGCTGAAAAATAGGTTAATAATTTTCAATTGCTCTTACTTAAATTAGAAACTGAATTAATTTGTAACTTATCATCCTCCTTTTAATAAATGTTAACTTTACAGAGGCACTTGAGCCCTTCTGACTGAGTACTCAACTACTCTTCAGCACTGTCTGACTTTAGGCCTTTTTGCCGCTTTGACTTCTCCCCTTGTTGTCATTGTTTCTCAACATGAATTAGCAATGGGGAAAAATTATTTTTTGAAAGATTTTGAGGCAATCTCTGTTTCCCAATAGATGAAATTCTCTATTAAGTGGCTTTTATTGATCAAAAGTGGCTAATTTAAGCCTCTTTGTGGAAATTAAATTCAAATGACCAAATTTAATTCATCATTTTGGTATTCCAATTAAATCACTTTCAGTCTAAAAACCTTCAAGTTCAAGGGTATTGATTTTTATTTAACATGAATTTCACATAGGTTAAGCACACTTAATTGAGGATTTTATGTCAGTTGGGATTGCCAAATCTCAACACAGCTTTTGAACTTATTTTAACATAGTGTTTCATCCATTACCAAAGCGGTAGTTTGAAATATGTGATCAATCTTGCCGGGTGCTTTTGCCAATCCATTCTCGCAACGTAAGTGAGATTTTAAGACTGAGAAACACATCTTGATGGGGTTAAGCTCAGGCCAGTAAGGGGGAAGATAGACCAGTTGAAAATCTGTTCTTATCAGCTTTTTAAGCAACAATGAACAAACAGGAGATTCAAAAGCAAATAACTCACCATGTTGATTGCATAGTTCCTCCACATGCCCCCCCCCCCTGGTGAATGGTGCAGTTATCTATGATCAATACTGAGTTCACCCCTGGGAAGGGGTTCATGCATGGCAGCTTCCCAAATCAAACATCAATACGGAAGCATTTTTGGAGTTCCTTTCCAATATGACCACCGTAATCACCAGAGTGCGCTCCAGAAACAATTCAAAATTGGGTTGCTTAAAAGATCATTCCTTGATATCTATTCCCAGAACTCTATGCAACAAGATCCCAGGCAGGGGCAAATATTTCTTGGCATTACAATGGGCCATCTCCAAGTTGCTCCTCTGTGCATGAGGAGCACAACTGCGTGTTCAGATAAGATTTTGTTGGCAAATAGACATCTTTTCTGTTTATCATGAGTAAGCAAGCAGATCAACAGATGAAAATAGCTTTTAAAGGAAAATCACCTGCAAACACCATAAACTCAGCAGGCATATTTACCGCCTGGGAAAGGTGCTTGCCTATCTTTAGATCCAATTGATTGAGATTGACCATGTGGTTTTTCTTTAAACTGATATTCTTGACCTTTGAAAGGGTCTGATTGATAGTAGAGATGCATGTAAAAATGTTGTGTTTTTCCAACAGCCACTCTTGAATCTCAGATAGGTATGCTGTGGGATTTTGTGTAGTTATTGCACTAGGCTTTTTTGGATCTCCTGTGGAATTGCTCTTCTTGGACCCAAGGCCTTGTATTTGTCCAGCTATCTGACTACACTTCCAGTTCTCCAAAGAAGGTGAGTCCAGCAATGCAATGAGCTGTTATAAAAATTAATCCAATTAAGTCTTTTGACTTCATTGTGACTCATTACCTGATTTGAGAGGTCAACAACCATGTATTTTGTGTAAGGGTTTATTGATTGTCAAGGCATTTTGGAGGATATTGAGGCAGATGACTTCAGAGAATCATCCAGCTGTGGCAAGGGCTATAACTCAGGATGTAAATCAGTTAGGTCAGCCCATGGGCGACCCAAGTCCCAATGGATCATGGGTTGGGTTTGGACAGAATTTATGAATACCTGACCTGCCTCGCCCCAACCCAATGTCAAGTTGGGTTGGGTTTGAGATGATTTTTTTTTTTTTTTTGGGCCAGCCCACTTGGCCCAAATAGACCAGTGAATTGTGGCTGTGGGCCATCAGGGTGCCACCCGTGACCTATATTTGCAGGTCTTGAACCCCCAGGATCAGATGACCCTGTCCATTTTCACCCGATCCCTCTCCCCAATCCCTCAACCAACCCAGAAATCATGGCCAGAAAACAAGGTCAACCCTCTTCTTCAGCAACAGCACCTCCACGACCACCACATCCTTCAAGAAAAAACCCTCCACAAACTACCTGCCCACTTGCCAGTGCGCTGTCTGAATCAGAAGATTCTCCATCCGATTCCACCACCAGTACGCCAGCCATCACAGCCAGAGCCATAGAAAGAATTGAATCTGACTCCAATCAAAATGATGATCCCAAATTGGCCTCATTAGAGATTCAGGCCAGTGGCCAGTCAATTATGATATTCTTTCTCACTGTGATGACTCACATTAATCTTGAAATTTACACACAGGCAATCATGTCAAAGCAGTCTGCAAGTAGTGCCGCAGAGAAATGACCGGCAAAGGTATGTGCAGGACCAACCACCTCTGGCAACATATTGAGCGGTGTGAATCAAACACCAGAAAGGTGTTGGAATTTCAACTCTTCCCCTCAAGATATTTGTTGTTTTTATCTTCCTTAAAATCATTAACATTATATTAATATAAAAGAAGCCTGATGTGTGTTATTTTTTTCCCTCTTGTCTCAGTAAATTAATTCTTGTTTCTTGGTTTTTATCAACTGATCAAGAAGAATTAACACCCCCTCCTGTCTATGATGTCTTTGTTTTTCTTATTCAGATTATCTAGAACCAGCATAATTATAGCTCTTTTTTGTCTATTCTGTCTGATCTGAACTCAATTCATCTCTGAGTTGATTTTATTCAATTTTGTTCTCATCCACATTTTAGCCAACTTGTATCTAGTCTATTTAAACATAGTCTAGTTCAAGCAATTATCCTTATTGGTTCTTTCCCTCTTTTTCTGCACCATCCTGAGGCAATCCAGTGACTTTCCTTGAGTTATCTTCCCCCAATCTTAACCTTCCTCATTTTCCTCATCCATGACTTTGAGCTCAGAAAGCCAGAAATTCAACAAAAGACAAAGCAGTCTCTCCTGAAACTCATGTTATGCGGATTGGAGTCTGAAATCAAAAAATGAGTCTTCAACCCAGATGCATGCCAAAATATCTTGGCCAAAATGTTTATCACCCATGAACTCCCCTTCAACCTTGTCCAGGAACCTCTTTCAAAGCCTTTCTTGCAGCTTTACAACCAAAATTCAAGCTTGTCAGCTGGGTCACACTCAAGAGTGACATTATGAAGCTTTCTGACTTGATTAAACTGGAAATTGTCAAGGAGATTGGGACTAATGATTCTGTTGCATTAACCACTGATATATGGAAGTCATCTAACCAGTTGTCCTACATGGTCTCTCCATAAGCAGTTGATTGCCTTCAAACCATTAGCATCACCTCACACAGGGAAGGCAATAACCAATCAACTGATATCAACAATGGTTTAATGGAGGATTTTCAACAAGGTTGCCAACATCACGGTGGATAATGCATCATTGAACAATTCCGCAGTTTCCCAACTCAAAATTCTGCTCAACAATCCAAGTAAGTGGCCAAACCCTCCAAGTCTAGACAGCAAGTTTCTCCATGTTTGATGTGCAGCGCACATAGTTAATTTGATTGTCAAAGATGGTCTCAAAGGACTCTCTGGTGCAATCAATTGAATCCGCAATAGCATTTGGTACACTAAGAGTACACTGTCTTGGAAGCAGCTTTTCAAAGAAGCCATTGAGATCACCAACATGCCCACCCAAGTCCTTCCATCAGTTGATGTTCAAAATTGGTGGAACCCAACCTATCTAATGCTGAAGTCCTGAATACCATACCAAGAAGTGTTTGAAACACTCTTGCTTCAAGATTCTAATTTTTTTGACTGCCCATCAAAGGATGACTGTGCACCTGTGTCAACCCAATTCTTCAGCTTTAAACTGAAGATAAATGTGTTGGTATCTTCGGTTTAAAGCCAAAAACCAGGCTGAGCTGGGTGAGATGATTTGAGCTGCCCAGCTGATTTCATCTCAACATGGCCCATGTTTTAATTTTGAAAATATCCAGCGGAAGATTAGCTCTTATAGCTTAATGGTTTGCGGCTCTGCCGCAAACCCCACCAACCTGAGGTTGTGGGTTCAATTCCCACTGGCAGAGCTGAACCTTTGGGGGTTAGGGGTTAGGGTTTAGGGGAAGTGTTTTTTTTTACAAATTTTGGCAAAAAACAAGTATAAACCCAGCTCCTCTCAGCTCTTTTCAGCTCAACTCAGCTCTCTCCAGCTCTTTTCAGCTCATCTCAGCTCTCTCCAGCTCTAATGAGTTCATCTCAGCTCATTTTCTCCCAACTCATCCCAACCCACCCCAGCTCACTCCATCTCATCTCAACTCACTCAAGCTCACTCCAGCTCACTCCAGCTTATCCCAGCTCATTCTTTTCCAGCTCATCCCATCTCACACCAGCTCATACCAGCTCACACCAGCTCACACCTGCTCATTTTGTTGACTTCCCAGTCTCCCATAACTCTAGAACTTAGTTTTAGGGGTTGTTTTGAGGGCTCATAATTCTGGTTTGATGATTGATTTGTTTTAATTTTTCAAAATTGATTACCCAGCTGAGCTCAGCTCACCCAGCTCTGCCTGTTTTTCAGCTTTAAACCAAAGATACCACCACATTTATCTTTGGTTTAAAGCCAAAGGATTGGGTTGCCAAATCTCTGACTGTGACACCATCAAAAGTTTGGCTGAGTTTCCCTCATTATTTGACACAGGTAAGCTCAAGAATTGCTCAGGTCCAGGATTATTGTTCTCAAGTAACTGAAAATGTATTCATCATTCAGTTACGCAAAGAAAAGAAAAGAAAAGAAAAGAAAAGAAAAGAAAAGAAAAGAAAAGAAAAGAAAAGAAAAGAAAAGAAAAGAAAAGATAAGAAAAGAAAAGAAAAGAAAAGAAAAGAAAAGAAAAGAAAAGAAAAGAAAATAAAAGAAAAGAAAAGAAAAGAAAAGAAAAGAAAAGAAAAGAAAAGAAAAGATAAGAAAAGAAAAGAAAAGAAAAGAAAAGAAAAGAAAAGAAAAGAAAAGAAAATAAAAGAAAAGAAAAGAAAAGAAAAGAAAAGAAAAGAAAAGAAAAGAAAAGATAAGAAAAGAAAAGAAAAGAAAAGAAAAGAAAAGAAAAGAAAAGAAAAGAAAAGCAAAGAAAAGAAAAGAAAAGAAAAGAAAAGAAAAGAAAAGAAAAGAAAAGAAAAGAAAAGAAAAGAAAAGAAAAGAAAAGGATTGGGCAAAGCCTCTTATCCACCTCCATCTTTTTTCAAGGTCAGTGCACTCTTGACAATTGACCTCCATTCAATTGCACACTCTTCTAACTGTTGATTTTTATTGGTCAACTCTTGATCTTCTTGGATTGGTCAGACCTCAATTTCACACTATACAAGTGCCAGAAATTTTCCCCTCATGGTATTACCTCCTCCAAAAATTCTTCTTTAACCCTTCAATTCCACTTCTTTCACTTTCTGCAAAATGATCTGTCTGCATGTTGGATTTAACCCACTAGTATTCCATTTTGAAACTACAGGTACCAGTAGTGTGGCCTTCTCTGGTAGGGTACATAAAATTCCCTGCTGGTATTTTTCTGTAGTGTGTGTGTGTGGTGTAGGAATGCATTGCCTGCTGTTGCATTGCCTGCTGTTGCATCCCCCACAAACCCTCCTGTAGCCCAGCAAATCTCTTTCATGCTTGATAACATTTCAATTTGTTGTCCTGATCTGTAGCTTCAATGCATGCTGAGCCATATGAGTTTTTTCACATTTATCATGTATCCGTTGATTTGGCTGTTGTGGTTTGAATTGGGTAGAGGCTGAAGGGTAGTGTTAAGCCACTACAATCCTCATTGCTGCTCACAAGTTCATTTTTTAAAAAAATAATTATTATCACTGGTGATTATACTTTTCATTCAGAACTATAATCAAGACACTGGATTTATTTCATCGCCTCATCTCGGCTTGTATTGCTTTTCCTCCTGTCTTTGACCATCAGGTTGCAGTTTTGTCAAAGAACTATACAAAGTCAATTGTGCATGGTTAGCTTCTTGGTGTGAGTTAGATGGACGTCGTCTAAGTTGGTGACTGTGGATTTCAGCGTGATTGTTCCTGACTCGATGACATCATCGCCTCCCGATTGGTCAGGAAGGTGAACCCTGCAAGTGATTTCTTCAGTGGATTCACCTATCCTGTTCAACTCCGCCGTTGACCGTCAACTTATTACTTCTTAAAATCTGTTGTTCATCAGTCCTTTCGAGTCCTTCGCCAACACTTCCTCATGTCTGACCGTTCAGTAGCCCCAGTGGGCCCTCCTGACCCGTCTCACCCTCCTCTCGGCTCAAAACTCAACTTCAACGAACCTCTCTCGCCTGATTCTCATGAGGTTTCTCCCCCACCTGGGCAATCGGAAGACCGCTCCGGGTTACCCCTTAATATTCCAGTTCCGGAACACTTGAAGCCAACTGGAACCCCCGGATCAAAGCTACTACACATCGAGCGCAGTCATGCCAGCTTCGACTCAAAGTCAATGTCGCTCTACCTCTTTGGCACCACTTACTTGGAACAACTCAATAGGATCTTGTCAATCGTTCAACACGAAGAAGCCTTTGATAAAAAACGGCTCAACTATCAAGGCCGCGATGCTCGTTTCAGACATGCTTTGAGGAAGGAAAAGAGACTCATTCAAATTGCAAAGGATCATAAATGGAGCGAAGAAGACATGTCAATGGCTGAAATGCTGATTGATATGCCCGGCCCGTTGTAAGAGCTATGCCCCCTTCATGTTCATTTTTATTGAACTGGAAAGTTTATCTTTTACTGAGTTTTCCTCCCACGAGTTTTGTTTGTTTAGTAGCCTGCATAAGAGTATGTTCCTCAAGACTCTCCATGAACAAGGAGATGAGGAACAACAAAAAATGTTCACTGAACCCGCCAGAAATGTCAGTGTCGAGTTTCTCAGATTTTAAACATCAATAAAACCAGCAAGCTTGGACTAACTCTGCTGAATATACTTGTTTCGCAGTATCAAATCATTGGTTGTTACGCGCAAACCGAGTTAGGGCATGGATCCAACGTCCAAGGACTTGAAACCACGGCCACTTACGACAAGACTACCCAAGAGTTTATAATTCATTCCCCGTCTTTGACGGCTTCCAAATGGTGGATTGGTTAGTCACAACCGAAAATGCCAAATCTGAAGAGCCGGTCAGATATTTGCACTTACCTTCGCAATCTACTAGGTGGTCTCGGGCGCTCCGCCGATCACGCAGTCGTTATGGCACAGCTATACAGTAACGGCAAAAGGTTCGGACCTCATCCTTTTGTGGTGCCAATCCGAGACATCAAAACTCGCGAACCTTTACCTGGTCGAGTTATTGGGGACATTGGGCCCAAGCTAGGGTATTTTCTTTGATTTTTGAAAACCGACAGGTTCTGTCAATAAACGGCCTTGACTGACCTGTGCTACTGCGTACGTAGGTACCAGACTACAGACAACGGCATGATTTTATTCGACAAAGTCCGAATTCCTCACAATCATTTGCTCGCGCGCTTCTCCCGCATTGATCTGCAGAGTGGCCAATACATTAAGCCTGACAACGCAAAGTTGGCTTATGGTACGATGACGTATATCCGGGCTGGCATTGTCCAACAAGCTAGAATGGTGCTAGCCCGCTCTGCCATAGTGGCAATTCGTTATTGCTCAATTAGAAGGCAGTTTGCAGATAAGGACGCACCAGTAGTAAGTACCCTCGCATGTTGCGCACTTCAGCTTTATCACACTTTCTTACATGAGGTTGTTTTAATCCGAACATGAACAATCAAACGCTTAGTTGGATGGCAAAAAGCCAGCTGAAAACCCAGTCCTGGACTATCAAATGGTGCAATATCGAGTGTTTCCAATCTTGGCACAAGCTTTTGCTTGTCATTACACGGTTGAGTCTGGCCGTACCTGTAAATAACGTACTTATTCTTTTCGGAGGCTCATATTATGTTATTTTTCTACAGGGGCTTGAAATGTTTCGTTTATACAATGAGAGTCAAAAAAATTTGAATGAGGGGACTTTTTTTACTCACCGATGTGCACGCCTCTTCATCAGGACTTAAGTCCTTGTGCACCATTATGGCTGTTCTTCTTCTAGTGCCTCAATCAGTCATCTTGGATTGCACCCATTACCCCAGTCATATCAAACCTTTAATCACCATTCAGCCTTCCCTCAGCATCACTTATTTACTAATAATGCCACACCCGATTGAGTACACTTCCATAATCTTGCTCACGGCATCGTCAAGTCCCGCCAGGGCTCAGTTCTTAGCCGAGGCTCGCTGCTCAAAACCGACTATTGTGCTTTGGGTGTCGATAGGTTTCACTCGCAACAGTTTTCGCTTGGTCTCTTGAGATTTTATTTGGCCAACCAATGTTGATGAAGCGGTTCGGGAGTATTCTGAGGAATAGGGGAGTATTCTGAGGAATAGGCGCTTGGGAGGGCCGAGAAACCGACCTGCACATCCTGCACCAATTACCTTTGATTGACAAAGCATGCTGCATATCCTCCGCCGACGCGCATGTCGCGACAATTGCAAAAAGTGGAGAATTGTCATTTGGTCGAGATCTCATGAATCATTTAGATTTCCGCTTGGAATCAATTTCACCTGCGTTTCGTTATCGCGAGCAGCGATTGCTGCTCAGGAGATTGTGCTCCTATTTGCTTATTTCATTTGGAGCTAAATCATGATAGCTCGTTTGTATTGCGTATTGCGCTAAAAGTAGGAAAGTATTTAACAAAAAAATCAAAAGATTAAAAAACAAGGAAAAAGGAAAACAAGAAAAAGTGGGATTGCATCAACATCGTCGATGTTGTATCGGTTTGTATGACCGATATAGCATTGTGGGGTTGTATCGGATGGGATGGCTGAGATAACATAGGCCTTGGTCGAGGTTATGTCGACCAAAGCCTATGTTGCATCGATGTCGGCCATCCTTGCGTCAAACCAGGCCGACATTGTGTCGGCCTCGTCCAAGGTTGCATCAAGCAACCTTGATGAACGCTCGCGGATGCCGACGCAATAGCGCCCGGAGCGTTATAAAGTCGCCCATTGCGCCGCCCGGGGGCGACGCAACACCGACTTGGGGCGATGATGCATTGGTGTCCCATTAAGCCGGGTGCAAACTGCGTCGACATTAAGTCAACGCAGGGTTGCGTCGGTGGGACACACGCCAATGTTTCATCAACCATGTCCCATTCAAGATGGGGCACGTTCGATGCAACATCCCCTCGCGTCGACACAACATCGAGTGGACGTTGTGTCGGGCGCTTGAACCGATGCAACATCGGTTCAAGCGGTCCGATTTAATGGCGGATTGTGCCATCCGACGCAACTATGTTTGTGGTGAGTAGCTTTATTTGCTTTCTGAAATCTATCACAAGACTCACAGTATTGTTTAGTATCATTCTTATAATTAGGCCACCAAGCTGTAGACTTTATTCTTTCTATATTTCTTTCAAAGGAAAAATGTCCAGCAGTAGGATTATCATGGCATTCTTTAAGAAATAAATTTATGTGTTTTTTATTACATAAAGTCACTACACTAGTGTGTCTAGTCCTGTGATATAATAATCCATCATATAAAGCAAATCTGTTTTCTTTAAAGAAAGTTAACCAAGGTTCTTCTATAGAATTTATAAGTTTATCATCTTTAAATTTCATTTGTAATATATTAATGATAGTAGTAATGTTTTTATCTTCTTGGTAACTGGTTTTAATCTCATCCCAGAACTCTTCTTCCATTTCAGTGAAATGTATACCATTAATTTTATACATATCTTCTTCTATAGAGCAAGCATTATTATCTTCATCATTATTAATGGGGAATAAACTCATGATTTTAGCAGCAGTTTCTCCATCCCAAGCAGGGTTATCAGGATTATTAGTGAGAGACCATCTGCTTAGACCATCAGCATTTTTATGTATATTACCTTCTCTATGGACTATAGTCATGCTACCTCTCCATTCTTGAATAGCTATTTGCCACTTTAACATATGTCTGTTAGGTGTCTTCATGTTCAATAGGCTTTTCAAGGCATTGCAATCAGTAATGACTTCAAAGTTACAGCCATCAAGGTAATAATAGAGTTTATCTAAAGCCCATATTAGACAAAGACACTCTAGTTGACTGGCTCCATACTTCTTTTCACTGTCCTTGAGGGTTCTAGATATATAACAAATGACTCCTTCCTTAGGTAAGTCATCAATGATTTGTATTTGGTGATGTGCAGCGCCTAATCCTTCCATGCTGGCATCCACATACAATTTAAAAGGTTTAGAAGAATCAGGCATTAATAAAATTGGAGCTGAAGTGAGTATTTCCTTGAGTTTATTGAAGGCAGTTACTCTTTCTTCCGTCATTTCAAAAGCAGTAGTTGGGCTAGTTAATTTATATAAACAACCACTGATTTTAGCAAAATCTTTGATATGTTGCCTGTAATATCCAGCAAAAACTAAAAAGGATTGAATTTCCTTCACATTAGATGGCATAGGTTTCATCATAACAGCAGCTACTTTGTTTTGATCAATAGCTATACTCAACCCAGAAACTATATGTCCAAGTTCCTGGAAACCAAATTGACATTTATTCATAGATATTTTCATGTTCATTTGTATAACTCTTTTTAGAACTATAGATAATTTATTTAAATGGTCATCCCAGGTTTTACTGAATATAATGATATCATCAATATAAATTATCAACCATCCTTCTCTTAATTCCTTATGGAATTCAATATCCATCATTCTTTGGAAATGGGAAGGAGCATTTTTAATGCCAAATGGCATTCTCTGGTATTCATATATTCCCATTTGTAAAATAATTCTCATCAAATGTCTACTATCTTCGTGGATTATATTTTGATGAAAACCTTTAAGAACATCAATACAGGTGATATATTTAGCATCCTGTAATTGTGTAAGAGCTTCATTAATTTTGGGCATGGGATATCTATCAGGAATAGTATAGGTGTTTAGAGCTCTAAAGTCACCAACCATCCTTGATTTATTAATATGCCAAGCTATTATTACAGGGGTAGTTACTTCAACATTTTCATTAGCTCCCACCTTTCTGAGAACTCCCATCCTGACTAAGTCATTTACGTGCTCTTCTAGAGCTGCTCTACTCCTAGGTGAAGCAGGATAAGAAGCTTTTCTCAAAGCTGGAGGGTAAGGTCTAGAGGTATTCAGATTAATTTTAACTTCATGACCTTTGATTCTACCAAAAGGTTCATCAGCAGTGGCAAAAGCTAGATGATGTTGGTGTAGTACTTTCAGGAGTTTCTCCTTTTCATGAGAAGATAATTTATCATTAATCTTAGCTTCCTCAATTGTACTTTCAAATTTAGAAGCATTGATGGCATTACACTCAAGTTGCTCTAGATTTAATTTATCATTGACATCTAATTCAAATTTAGTACTTAAATCTCCATTTATGGTAAAGTACCTACCATTACTATTTATCACATCAATTCCATAATTTATTATATAATCATTTCCCAATATAATATATTTTAATTTAAAGTCTTCCATTACTACTAATTCTACAGGTATTTAATTTGTACACTGTTATTATTATGGGGAATATTATATCTAATTGGATTACTCCTAATGGATTTAATTTGCTATTACAACTATAGAATTTCTCAGGTTTCATTATTTGTAGTTTATTTCTCCAATCAGGTAGAATTTTATCTAATAGTTTGGGACTAATAATAGAGAAATATGCTCCACCATCTATTAAACATTTCAATTTGAATTTATTACATACTATATTTGTAATGTTAGTTCCTCCGCTTTTGTGCATTTTTCCTGTATAATCAGGTCTCTTAATGGGTAATATTTTAATACTTTTAGGTTTTTGTTTATTATTTATAGGTTGTATGTTAGATATAATCTTATCTTCATGGTATATGATAGCATTTTTAGAGTAGCCAGAACTATTTTCTTCTTCACAGTCTTCACTTTCAGGTAAAGATTCTTCACTGGAGGAAGAGTTTTCAGATATTTCCTTCTGGTTATCTTCATGATGCATTACAGCTATTTTCTTGCTTTTTATTTTATCTTTAGAAGGACATTTATTAGACTTATGACCTTTCTTTCCGCATAAATAGCAAGTAAGTTCCTTTTCCTTATCTTTATCATTATCATTTCTTTCAACTTTCTTTTCTTTATAATTGTCCTTTTTGGAGGTTTTAGTTCTCCTTCTTTTGACATTTACAATATGTTCTAGTTGAGTAATGAATTCAGATAAATCATCTTCAGGATGTAATGCAATCTTCATTTTATATTCAGTCTTCTGATCTAATTGAGATAATAATTTGTCATTTATTGTGAAATTATCAATATCTCTATCAGTAGCTCTTAATCTTTTGGCTTGCCTAGTGCACCATACAGAGGGTTCCACATCTCCTTGTACGTCAAATCTGTCTCTTCTGAATGGAGTTTTGACTTTTCTTAACCATGTATGAGTGGCCCAGCAGAAGGTTCAGAACATGTTCCCCATGATGTAAGTTTTATCTTATTGGACTGATGTGTTGATTGACTTGAGCTGATGGATAAATTAACTTAAATGGAATCCAACACAGGTGCAAGCATTGGACTGTCTCCGAGAAATTTTGAATAATAAAAATTTCAAATTCCATTTGAATCAACAACCACCCACCTTTCTATCAAACCCTCCAGTAGGACCACCCCAATCCCCTTTTCCACTCAACCGCACAACAAAAGGAAACACTCGCTCACCTGGAGACAGCATTGAGGCAAGTGTTTCTTATCAAGCATATGGCTTTGGATTGGGTGGGGTGAATAGATCTGGTTGTGTTTTGAATCACAAAATATGCTGGCTAAGTCATTGTTTTGGGCCAGAAAAAATCTGCAGGGATCATGGATAAGAAGATTAAGTTCCACCAACAATCCATTGACGTTGGAACCATTCAGGGACTGAGCCAAAGTGACCAAGAAAAAATTC
Source organism: Puccinia novopanici (assembly GCA_004348175.1). Taxonomy (NCBI): domain Eukaryota; kingdom Fungi; phylum Basidiomycota; class Pucciniomycetes; order Pucciniales; family Pucciniaceae; genus Puccinia; species Puccinia novopanici. The sequence continues at coordinate 18,154 of SMGU01009111.1, forward strand.
CAGAACTTCCCAATCCTCTTCGTGATCACAATAATACAGCCGATGTTCAAGCTAGAGCTAAATTACAAAACAAAACAACATTTTATTCAAAGCTAAAACTTCCAATCAATACTGCTTTTCTACCCCAATCCACCAAGGTAGCTCAAGCTGCAGTCGAATATTTGAAGGAATATGGAAGTGAATTGGTTTGTGAAAACATAAATGTTGAGAAAAATTCCCTTGTTGCATGTAAGTAAATATTTTCTTAAAATCCCCAGGATTTATTTGAATTGAGGATCAATCCCCTTCCATAAAAGCTCGTACTGTGAGTGTGAACACACAGGTTCACACCCATTGTGACAAGAAAAATGGTCTCCTCTTTGATTCGGTTTACTTCTTTGGAAACCATTGTGGCGGTGAATTAATATTACCATCTCTTGGAGTTGCTTATCCTGGTCTCCACGGGTACTCCTTCCATGGACCGTTCAGAATTCTTTATCATGGAATTGGCCAACAATATTTTCCGACAGCCTTGCAGAATGTCCCACACCAATTTTCAGTAGCTATGTGAAGTCGGGATAGCTCCTTCACCTCAATTGCGAAACATTCTGCATACTATCAACATAAAAACAAGGTGTGTGTTTCTCATAAATCAAGTTTTCATCATCCAAAAATTTTGACTGCTTTTTATTTCTAGATTTGTAGTGACCCAACATATTGGCTACCCATTTATCCAAAATACGATTTTGAATTATTGCAGAGTAAATTCAAAGATCTCCACAAAACATCCAGAATAAGGACACGAAACAAGGGAAAAGCCTGAATTTTCTAACTTTATATTATGTGTTTTATAAAATTTGGGTTCTAATCATATATTATGTGGTTTCATAAATATTTTTGTTCTTATCCATATCACTTTCCTCAAGGCTTCAAAAAATCATAAATCACCAAGAAAAAATAATTATTTGTAATTTCATTTCCGTTGGAATTGCATGGCATAAAAAATAATAACCTCAACTAAGCTGGAAAACAATGTAATTTTGGATTATTGCACAATCTTCTCAATGGTGAAATGACCATTTTCAATATCAGAAACCCACTTCTGTCTCTCGGTGGTGAGCATCTTCTCGAAACCTTTGAGCAAAGAATCTTTGCTGAGTTTTGAATTGCTGGACTGGACCAGTTTTAACTCTGGGTTTGTTTTTAAAAGAGTTGCCACTGGGTTTTTGGTTTTTGGGAAATTCGCGCCTTCGATCCCCCGAGCAGAAGCTATAGTAATTTTTATGAGAATATGAGCTTTTTAATATATCTTGAAAATTTGGAGAAACCTACCAAGGAGCTTTTTCAGTGCATGGCGAAGTTTGGTTTTTGCTAAGTCGGATTGTTTTGGATTTTTGTGAGCAACCGAATTTCGTGTGGTTTCCTCTAAGGTTTCTTGTATTTGTCTTCCATGGCTATAAGCTTCGAAAGTTTCTTTTGAATCCCATTTCTTCTTGGCCAATGCTAGCCAAGCAGCGTCATTCTAAAACTCCTTGCAGAAACTGTTTTTCCCAGGGGCTTGGGTGGCAGTGAGCAGGTAGTATGTAGTGTTGTAGAGATTTGAGACTGTAAAAATCTGATATTTGTCAGTATCAATACCTTAACCTAGATTTTATAGTTTGAAAAGGAACTCACCTCCTCAGAATTCAGCTTCAGAATACTCTTCAAAGCTTTCTTCAGTTCCTGGCTACATTTTTGACCAGGAATGTCGGATTCGTTTTCCAAAAATGCTTTGACCTTCTCATCGGTCACCAACTTTTTATATCAAGGGGAGTATATTTCTTCCTCCTCTGGTGTCACTCGGGATTCTTCTTCATCTTCCGTTGTGGTACTCTTAAATGTTGAAAATTAAAAAAATTATTTCTTTTATTCTTTTATTCTTTTTTCCTTTTCTTTTTATCTTTTTTCCCTTGTTTTATCATACTAGCAGCCAGAAATCAGCAAATCTGAATGGAGAAACAGACTCTACGGCTAATTTTACCCTATGGTCACCTTGGACGGCAACCTCTCAAACCCCTTGGATCAGAAGTTACACACACTCCTTGGCCAGCTTCAGTACATATCACCAATCACCACTATCATTTACATATCACACTCCTTACACAACCTTCAGTACATTACACAACCAACACAACAACATACTACATACACCATACACATACAACAACATTTACATACGACAACAACCCACTACACACAATTACATGGTCATGTAGACATACATGCAGGTCTCATGCAGGTCTCATGCACTCTCATGCAGGTCTCATGCAGGTCTCATGCAGGCTGTCATGCAGTCACATGTACTCTCTACCCCTATCTTGTTGATTTTGCTGAGCATCACTCACTTGATACAGGGTCTGAGCTTTTTTTCCTCACTTTGCACCCCCTTTTTGTTGACAGGCTGTGCATACACATGACCTGAAGATTTTTTTTCCCTCTTTTTTGGTTGTTCCATTGTGTTCCATGGCATTTTCAGGCCAGCACAAATCCCTCAGTCTAGCATAAATCCCTCAATGCTGTGTTTATAGGCCAGCCAAAATCCCTCATTCCTTTCTCACCTTGTAGCTAAATTCCCTCACTCTTGTCTATATAAGGGGGCTCTCCTTCAGTTTTTCCCCCCTTCCTCACCAGATTTTCCCATCATATTTTTACACATAGTCTAGTAGTCTTATCCCCTATAACACTACCCTTTCTGGTCACTCTATATTATTAGCCCCTCTATATTATAGTTTTAAAATATTAGACACCCTTACATATTACAACCCTTGCATCTCAAATAACATCCCTCATTACCCTTTCATAAGGCCCCTTGGTTCAATCCCTGGTCAAGACCACGTCTAACAGGTTCAATTGCCATTAGGCTATTCCCCCTTTCAAACTCAACACCCCCTCATTTTATAACCCCCCATCACTACAGCCTCTGTTCAATCCCTGGTTGTAGCACTTGCTCCCACATCACCCACCTCATTCCACATCACTCAAAACTCCTCATACATACTCATCACCACTCATCTCATCACTCATCACTCATCATCAGTCCTCATCAACCTTCACTCACCCTCATATATAAGATCTCACTTGGTCCACAGCCATCTCGAACCAGACCATCCCTATCACATTAAATAAACTGCCAAGCGATCTTGGTGGTCTTGTTTTCTGATAGCATAGAAGGGCAGAGCTTGCAACTCATCCATCCCCTTCTCAATTCAGCAAAAGGGTTGCACAACACCTTTTGAGTCTTACACCGTCAGGTCTTCATCATCTTCAAAGATGCAAGGAATTTTCGAAAAGTGTTGGAAGATACGGGCACTAAAGACATCCTTCTTGTCTTTGCTGAGTGATGCCCACGATTTACCAAGCTGAATGTTTCTTTCATCCCAACCCTCCAAGGTACCCTTGGGCGGAACTGTAATCAAAGAAGATAAGCAAATATATGTTATCAATATTAATACAATTTGGATGACAGTATATTTGAAAAACATACCAGGATATTTCAAACTATCCAAACTGAAAGCGAGATAGCGGTTCCAACCACATTTCTGACGAGGTAGTTTGATCTCTCCTCTTTGGAAAAAATGTTAAGATATCAGAATTGATACAAGGAAAAAAAGAGGATTAAAACTTACAAGTATTTGTTTACGGTCTTTTCACTGACATTTCCAATCAGTGCAAGCATTAGCTTACTTTTGATGTAGTTTTGTTGAATAAGGGCCAATGCTTCTTGAACATCTTGCGGAATACGATTAGAGGTTCCTTGTTTCTTTCCGTGCAGGGTTTCTCGCAATTCATTCAAGGAATGGTCTGAGAGCCGGCTTTCAAAGTTATCCAAGTTGAATCAAATTGAGGATGATTCCGAGTTTTGTTCATTTTCTGGGGAATTTTGTTCGTTTTCATTGGTGCTGGATTGGGCTTCGTTGCTTTCAGTGTTGTCATTATTGTCATTATCGACAGCAGTATTGGTTTCTTTATGTTTGGAAGGAGATTTGTGTGTTAATCCAGACTTAGTCCTCCTGACACCTCTGCTCTTGATCACACCTCGAACTGATTGAGAAAAAGAAGCAGTGGATTTAGGAAATCGACCTGAGGAGTTGGTATTCCTTTTGGATTTAGTTGAGCGAGTTGCTTCCATTTGAGATGGGGTTGAGCAGGTGAGTTGGTAGTTGAGTTGAGCTGAGTTGAGTTGAGATGTACGAGGTGAGTTGAGTTGGAATGAGGCAAGATTTATTTGTGACTGGTCTTGTAATTCTGAATTTAGGTTTGAGATTCAGGGGCTAGGATCTTTCTGAGACACATTGAGCTGGGCCATAGCTCCATTCCGAGACAGATCGAGCTAGGCTTCAGTCTTTTGAAGACCTCTGCATCCTTTGCCTGACTGAGCTATTATTTTGAAAACCCTCACCCTCAACCATCTCAGGTTTACACCTGAGAGGGTTCTTTATATTGTTTTTAGGAGATTAAGATCAATAAAAATAAATTATAAATGAAAAATGAAAAATATAATTCTGATCTATAATCCTGAAAATTCAAGGCTGAAAAAACCACTTCTACCTATTATTCTCAGTCTTGACAATGTGTAATGGAGATTATTCTTTTGAATGGAACTTATTGAGTAAATAATAATACCAATTTGGAAGAACAATCTGTATTGTAAACAATTATAGATTTAGAGGAATTTTATTTCAAGATCATTTGAATATGGTTCATTCTGTTGAAATTTATAAAGAGTATTAATAAATAATTTGCATGATAATCTGAATTGTATCTGCTTGTGTCTCAATATGAAATTGCAACTCTATACTCTTATTAAAAACTTCTGATTACAAGAATTTGGTGGGGTAGGACTTCTAAATCTTTCAAGTTTTCTATAAAATCTCTCAAGTTTTCTGGAGATTTTTTTCAACTTTTTGGTTCAATGAGAGTTGAATGGAGGCAGAAAATATGTCTAGTTATATTTTGGCAGCTAGGTAATCTTCCACAACAATTTGGACATACCTGATTTTAACATGGGTTTTGTGCAGTAAATCTTTAATTTAGGAATTTGGTGAGGCAGCTGATAAAAACTTCATTAAGTGGCTCATTATGTAAAAAATAGGATTAAAAAATTTTCAACAAAGAAAACTTACTTTAATATTAACACAAAGGATTTACATTCTTGATTTATTTGAATCATAAGTGGGTCAGGTCATTGCTTTTTTTGATTCTTGTACACAAAAATTATTTTTTGTGGCTCTGTTGAGTTGGATTTGTGGGATTTGTGAATTGTTAAGGATAGGCATTGGTGCAATTGGATATTCTATTCAACAAGTAATATAATTTTTTCTGTTGAAAATGGTAGGTTAGTTGAATTTTTCATATGATAGTGCTTTTTGGTGTTATGCAATATATTTTTGTGAAAGGTTTTACACGGGATCTTGAATATGTGGATTTTTTATTCAGTACTAGATTCAACAGATGAATAGGAGGGAATGTTATATGGAACTATTATGAGATGACTAACTATAATTTTTCAGGATTTTGATGAGCTGCGTTGTAGTTTTCTGTTTCCTGGTGTGGAGCTAGATTTAGTGGATATTATGCAATTAAAACCTTTGGAAGAGCTGGCTGGAGCTGGATTGCCGGTAGATATTTGAGGATATGGGTCATGATTTCCTGTTGTGGAGCTAGATTGGGCTGTATATTCTTCAGTCAGGCTCTTCCTAATTGCTGGGTAGAGCTGGATTGACTGTGGAGCTGTGATGATCTGACTTTGATTTCCTGGTATGGAGCTGGGTTGAGCAGCATGTTGTGGGTTGAATGGCTCTTGGAAGATCTGGGTGGGGATGGATGTCCTGTGAAACTGTGATGAGGTGATTTTTGATTTCCTGGTGTGGAGCTGTGTTGAGCTGGGTAGTTTGGGGTGAGTATATTTTCAAAAATCTGGTTAGAGTCGCCATGCCTGAAGAGCTCTGATGAGCTGGGTGATGATTTCCTGGTATGTAGCTGGATTGAGATGGCTATTAAGCACTGGCACACATTGAAAGAGCTGGGTGAAGCTGGCTTTCCTGTGAGCTGGGATGAGCTGGGCAGTGATTTTTGTTGTAGAGCTGGATTGAGCTGGCTATTATGCACTGGCACACATTGGAAGAGCTGGGTGGAGCTGGCTTGACTGTGGAGCTGGGATGAGCTGTGTCAGCCACAGAGATAATATCAACATACCTGATATTATCCAAGTAGCCAACAACCTTATTAATCACTAGAAGGATTGAAGTTGTTTCATTATTTGTTATAATAATATTATAATTAAATAATATATTTATTATTAATATTGTTACTAGTACAATATAATTACATGCAAGTACTATAATATTATTGTTAGAAGTCCACAAGCATGGATAATAACCTTATCCAAGCCCTCATTAATTATTTAAGTACTTAACCATAACATAATAACAGATAATCACTTGATAAAGCACTTAAATCAAGTATAATCCTCATTACATATGCCTGTACTAATCATTATTACACTTATTACATATAAATATTAGTGACAGCAGGCTCAGAAGGAGTCAATAATGAGTGTAATATCATCTAGTAATACTTGTAATAATTATTAGAATGCCTGTATACCATTAGACAAGTACTGGTAACCCTTGAAGCATCATGAATATGTGTAATATTGAGTATATATGCTTATAATAATCCTTGTCATACACATATGCTTAAAGAGAGGTGCTGGAAACCTCTGAAAGCGTCACCAGGGTGTAGAATATGCTCTGATAAACAGTATACATAATGCATACTTGATACAAGGAGTTAACAGCTCCAGTAGTATCATATATAGAAGTTTATAATCAATTATAATTTTAACTGTAAATTATTATAATTCATAATAAGCTGAGAACAGGAGTTAACAGCTCCAGGAAGCGCCACCAGTAGGCTAAATTACATCAATTAAGCTCTCATTAAGTTACTACTGCTTTAATTCCCATCACCAGGAATTAACAGCTCCAGCCAGATAACTCTATATGATGAAATTAATTAAGCTGTGCCACCATAGATCATTGCTGCACTCAGAACACACTAGAAAGCTCCTAGAAGCGTCACCAGCACTGGTACTGGCTTGAAAAATGCCTCAACTGGATCCCATATTACCTTGGGATCTTTCACATGATCCAAAAGGTTCCCATCTGGTGATTCACTGTGATCCAGTGAGCCCTGCTGATGATACCAGCCAACCAGAGGTCACACAGGCTTCCCAGTGAGCGCTTCTGAGGCCCCTCTGAGAATATAAAAGCCACTGGTTCCTCCTGGTTTGTCCCCCAGTCCAACAGTCAACCAGTCACACAGAAATTAGCCCACAATAGTTATATCAGCTTTACCCAGCCTATAAATATTGAACCAGTAGCCTTGCTCAGTGTTTTTGCCATTGGACACGAACTGTCCATCATCATCAACCCTGTCATTGTCTACTTTGGCCACCTGTAGTGACTTACCCAAGTCCTGACTGATCCTGCACTACTGCCCCAATTTGTTATTGGTTCAGTATCTTTGCACAAAGGCCCAAACCTGTAAGTGTAATTACTTACATCCTCATCCCCTTTCCCTGACTGTAATCAGCAGGAAGAATCCTTTGGATTTACCTCCCTTGATTAAGGTTGAGAAGAGCCCTTCAGTATTTACTGAAGCTTTTACCTTTTTTCCTTGAATTATAACCCTCACAGATATAACCCAAAACCCAAACCAATACCTTATCATCACTCAGAGCACGACCAAGTGCCTGCTAGCCACCTGGTCAGTAGCATAGAGCCTGACAATTGGGGTCTGGCCTTTTCTACCCTTTAAAAAATAAAAAATCTATTTGTTTATTTTTTTACTGACCTCACCCTTTGTTTTTTTTTCTACACACCACCATGGCCTGTTAAACAGGTAAATGCCAATCTCACGCTCACCTACCCCTCATACTAGCACCCCTGAGACTATTACAGTCACTCAAGCCCTTAGAAAACGTGTAGATTCCAAGTGGATTACTCCATATTGGACGGCGCATCAGATAGAGTACCATACTGTTAAAAACACCTCTGTCTATTGTTTGTATCGTAAAACCCTCCTCCAAACAGAGGACTCCGACCCTTTCAACTCTTTCATATCCATAGATATCACGCGTAACCGCGGAACAGACCTAGAAACCGCTATTTTTGGCGTACCTCCCTTTAACAAGGAAGACGCGCATACCTCTAGCGCGTTCGCTGAATACTTCACCTTAGACAAGTTCGTCGCCGTGCCTGAGCTGGCGCACATTGTATAAGCCTGCCTTTATTTGCTAACGTCTCATAACTTGTTCGCGTATCAAAAAAAAAAAAAAAAAAAAAAAAAAAAAGAAAAAATCGAAAAAATCGTTAAAAAGCGTTTTCCCCCCTCCAATTATTTTTTTATCTCATTCTCGCTCCGTAAACATTCTTCCATCCTCGAAGAACCAGAAAATAAATTTTATTTGAGGTTTTTTACTCATATTTTGTGTGTTGCGTGTGTTCCGTAGCATTTTTCGCACCGCGATCACGACCGTTCTCCCAGAAGGAGAACCGCTGTCGAAATTCTGAGCCCGCCAATCGAACCGCAAGGGTCGATTTACTCTACTATATTTTTTTCGTGAGCCTCATACTCCTACCATTCCAACGGCATCAAAGCCGGAACCATCCCTCGACACGCGTACTTTACCTGTGAAAACCGCCGATCAATTAAGCGGAAATATAGTTATAACTATATTCCTCGGGATTCACAGCGCGTACTGCTTGTAGATCCCTATCCACAGAAGTACCAGTAGCTAACCTTAACTCTCAGCGCCTAGCGCATATACTTCATAGGAGTAGCAGTCGTCGACCACCCCGCTACACCTACACTATCGATAACATCTCCATCCGTGAACGGATTTACGAGATTATTGGACCATTCGACTCGTACAATCGAGACGAATCGATTGAGACCCCTCCCGTCTCAATCCGCCCAACCGTTCCCAATTTCCTTTTTTGCTGTTCTGCGAGTCTGTTTCAATAAAAAATAAAAATAAAAAAAAAAAAAAAAAAAAATAAAAAATAAAATAAAATAAAATAAAAAAAAAAAAAATAATAATTTTTTTCGAAACAAATTATAAAACAAAAAGAAAATATTTATATCTATTAAAAAGTAAGCCATACCAACATCTACAAATATTTTTTTTAAAAAAAGAAAACAGAATCTGAATTTTTTTTCTTCTTCTTCCTTTTTCCAAAAATTACCAAAACAGTGGCACCTACCACCCCAGTCCCAACAAAGGACCTCAAGGAACTTTTCATCAAGGAAAAATTTGAGTTGCCCAGAGAACAGGCACCAGAGCAGGAAACCAGAGAAAGCTCCCTAATAGTGTCTGATAAATCCTCTGGTACATTCTACTCTGTCCTCCAAAGAGTAGATAAGATTTTAACACTAATTAACTCTCAAATCCTTTCTATTCACTCATCCAAAATGGCCCCAACCTTAAGATCTGGAGGTTATAATGGGAGAACCAGAAACTCCCAAGCACACTCCAGACCCCAAAGAGGAGTTTCTTGCCTGTCAGTCAATTCTGATTCAGCAATTATGGAAAGTTCTGGCCATAAAAATAAAACTGATCAAAAAATTTCTACAACTTCCAAAAACAGTGCCAGCCAGGGAGCAGTTCGAAAGACACTACTTCAGGCTCAAGGACAACAAGCACTGGCTGAAGGATGTCAGAAACAGATCCAGTTTCAGGGCCATCCAAGCCCACTTAAGATATTGCCAGGTGGACTTCCAGGCTATGGAGAAACTTCTAGGCTTGGAGATGACTTTGGCCAGGACCAAGGTTGGAACCCAATGAACTTGACAGTCAATCACTTCTTTGTCAGGTACCAAAGTCCCCCACGTCCCCGTGCCCCCTACCCCCAGCTCCAGCATGAGCAATCCCAACACCAGGAACCCCAGAAATGTCAACAGAAACAGGGCCTGGAGAAGCTCCATTTACGACGAGATGATCAGGATGGCCAGGTCCCTCCAAGGGACTTATCAACATCTGGAGAGAGGCAAGATTCAGAAGCAGGAAGCAATGCAACAGGGTGCTCCAGAATTCTGATCCCTTCTAGTAGTTCTCATGGTAGTCATGTCTCCTTACCAGAGTATCCTAACCCCATGAATCCTGCCAATGAGGCCTTCCATCATGCTTTTGAAATTAATCTTAAACATATGGAAGACTATACTAAAACTTGTGCTCATGTGATTGTTAAAAAGCTCAAAAATTCTGTTCTAGAATTTGATAAAGTAGCCAAATCCCAAATACAATTTGTAGAGCAACAAGAATCCACTATGTCAATGATTAAGAAAGGACTTCCTAGGATTGCTGAAAAATTGGCTGCAGTTTGTGAATATTTGCCTAAATTAGAAGCAAATATTTCCACACAGAATTCTAGACAAATGAGTAGAATTGAGAAACAGCTAGAAGAAGACTCCTCTCAAGAACAGATCATTATGGAGAAAATGGAGCAGTTGGGTAACAAATTCAAAAATCTGGAGGAAGACACTCTTAACAAAATTCAGTCTCAATACACCACATTTGAAGACTTGTCTAACAGAATGGAGTTGAGAATGGAGAGAATTTCTCATAAACAGGAGGAGACAGAAAGATTGTTAAAATTAGTCTTAACCAGAATAGGACAAATTAACATTGCCAATACACCATCTACAAATTCTGCCCCCCACATGTTCACAGTAGAGAATCTCCACCACATGCAGACCAAGCAGCCAACTTCCCATCTAGACATAATAGACAACAAGTGTCTCCCACACCTAACAGTGGAGCAGTTCCCAGTTCCTCTACAGCTATCAGAGAAGTGACCCCTCAAAGTGTGCAAGAAGAACAATTGGCCAAACTTATACTTGCTAATCTTCCCAAAAACTCTGAGTGGCCCACTTTTTCTGGGGAGGGAGAGTATGATCACTATGAATTTATTGAGTGGATTGATAATTTGAAGGATGATACCAATGCACCTGATGAACTAATATGTTCTAAACTTCCCACTATTCTTAGAGGAGTAGCCCATACTTGGTACACCACTAGAAGAAAAGAAGTTTCCAATAAAAAGCAATGGGATTTCTGGAGAAATGAAATTATCAATAAATTCAGTACTCATACTTGGTTAAGAAAAGTTAAGACTGCATTTAGAAGAGATAGATTTGATGTCCAAGGAGATGTTGAACCTTCTGTTTGGTGCACTAGACAAGCCAAAAGACTGAGAGCTACAGACAGAGACATTGACAACTTTACCATTAATGACAAATTACTATCTCAATTAGACCAGAAAACTGAATACAAGATGAAAATAGCTATGGACCCAGAGGCTGATTTATCTGAATTCATTACTCAGTTAGAAAATATTGTGAATGTTAAGAAAAGAAAGATTAAAACCATCAAAAAAGACATCCACAAAGATAAGAAACCTGATAAAAATGAGGCAGATAAATCTAAGGAAATTACATGCTATGAATGTGGTAAGAAGGGGCATAAGTCAACTAAATGTCCTACAAGAGACAAAAATAAAGGGAAGAAGATTTCTGTCATGCACCATGAAGATAATCAAGACCCCTTATCCACCACAGAATCTTCCAGTGCTGAGTCTCTACCTGAAAGTGATGAGTCTGATAATGAGACATCAGGGTACAGCACTAATGCTATCATGTATTCTGAGGAAAAAGTAATATCTAATATCCAACCTTTGACTGAAAAGCAGAAACCTAGAAGCATTAAAATTTTACCAGTGAAAAAACCTGACTACTCTGGTAAAATGCATAAAAGTGGAGGCACTAATATCACTAACATAATATGTAATAAATTTAAACTTAAATGTCTCATAGATGGAGGAGCTTACTGTTCAATAATTAGTCCCCAACTACTTGACAAAATTTACCTAACTGGAAAGATAAGTTACAGATTATGAAACCTGAAAAATTTTATAGCTGTAATAGTAGATTGAAACCTCTAGGGATAATTAAATTAGACATAATCTTTCCCCATTCTAACACTAGCATACAACTGGCTGTAGAATTAGTAGTAATGGAAGACTTTAAGTTGAAAATATCATATTAGGAAATGATTACATCATTAACTATGGAATTGATGTAATTAATAGTAATGGTAGATATTTCACGATTAATGGTGACCTCAGCACTAAATTTGAACTAGGAGTTAGTGACAAACTTAACCTGGATCAATTAGAGTGTAATGCCATTAAATCCTCCAAGTTTGACTCTACCATTGAAGAGGCTAAAATCAATGAGCAGTTATCCATTGAAGAAAAGGACAAACTTCTCAAGGTACTACACAAATATCATTTAGCTTTTGCCACAGCTGATGAACCTTTTGGCAGAATTAAAGGTCATGAAGTGAAAATAAACCTCAACACTTCCAGACCTTACCCTCCTGCCTTAAAAAGGCTTCCTACCCAGCGTCCCCAAGAAGCAAGGCTGCACTTGAAGAACATGTGACTGATCTAGTCAGAATGGGAGTACTTAGAAAGGTTGGAGCCAATGAAATGTAGAAGTCACCACCCCTGTAATTATTGCTTGGCACAATAATAAATCAAGAATGGTTGGAGACTTTAGAGCCCTTAATACTTACACCATTCCTGACAGGTACCCCATGCCTAAAATCAGTGAAGCATTGACCCAATTACAGAATGCTAAATATATTACATGTATGGATGTACTCAAAGGTTTTCACCAAAATATACATGATGACAGTAAACACCTTATGAGAATCATATTACATATGGGTATATATGAATATCAAAGGATGCCTTTTGGGATAAAAAATGCCCCTTCTCATTTCCAAAGAATGATGGATATAGAATTCCATAAAGAACTTAGAGAAGGATGGCTAATCATCTATATTGATGATATCATCATATTCAGCAAAGAATGGGATGACCATTTGCAGAAATTATCCATAGTCTTGCAAAGAGTTATTCAGATGAATATGAAAATATCCATGAGTAAATGTCAATTTGGATTCCAAGAACTTAAGGCTTTAGGACACATAGTATCTGGGTTAAGCATAGCTATAGATCAGAATAAAGTAGCTGCAGTAATGTTAAAACCCATGCCCTCTAACGTGAAGGAAATACAATCCTTTCTTGGTTTTGCAGGATACTATAGACAGCATATTAAAGACTTTGCCAAAATCAGTGGTCCCCTGTATAAGCTGACAAGTCCTAACACTGCCTTTGAAATGACAGAAGAAAGAGTTAAAGCTTTCCATAAATTGAAAGAAATACTTACTTCTGCTCCCATACTATTGATGCCTGACTCTACAAAACCATTTAAGTTATATGTAGATGCTAGTATGGAAGGTCTTGGTGCGGCCCTTCACCAAATACAAATTATAGATGACTTGCCAAAAAGGTGTTATCTGCTACATTTCAAGGACCTTGAAAGATAGTGAAAAAAAGTATGGAGCTAGCCAATTAGAATGTTTATGTTTAATATGGGCTCTAGACAAAACCTATTTACTATCTTGATGGATAACTTTAGGTAATCACTGACTGCAATGCTT